>CAIGRB010037422.1:12508-33150 GCA_903798255.1 Fraxinus quadrangulata
TTTTTTTTTTTTTTTTTTTTGTCTTTTTTACATTTAACTTCAATCAGGGTACTATAATGTTACATCTAACACGAAGTTTCAGTTTTCAACTATCTAATCGACAATTTTGTTGGGACTATTGCCTCAAAGAGCTAAAGTTAAAGGATATCAATTGCAAATAGGAAAAATAAATTAAGGTGGTCCTTTTTTGCAATTGTGCATGGGGTTTTAACTGGACATGAAATGTAGCATATAATTTCTTAACAATGTAGCACGTAGGAAGGAAATTTTGATATTCTTTGTTTGTTTACCTTGGGCAGCTGAAATTTTGGAGCAATCTAGGTCAAGTTTTTGGGCTACACGTTAATTATAAATTGGCGTCATGTTCTCTATCTTTTGAGTATGTGTCTTGAGTTGGGGGATTTTTAGTTGAAAATTTGTAAATTTTGTTCTCTTTGAAATTTGTTGAAAAGAGTAAAAATTGGTGGGTGTGGTAATAAAAGTTCGGAATAATATTTTTCCTACATACTTGAAGGTTTGGATGAGTAAAAATTTTATATTATTATACAAAATTTTCATATTGTGGAAGTTTTGACGGCTCATATAATATTTCTACATTTTTTTAAATTTTTTCTATCTTGTTATTTTTTCCAAACAACAATTACGTGGAACGTTTAAAGGATGTTTGGCACCCATTAATTTTTTTTAAAAAAAATTTCTCTTTCTTAATTAGAATGACGCATTCTCCAAATAAAATAATATTATACACAAATCTAAAATTTTTCATTATTTTTCAATCATACATTTTTCGATCAATCACTATTTCAAAATTTATAATTTCTCAAAAATTGGTGCCAAACACATCCTTGGAGGGAATTGGCTTCAATTGTGAATAGTAGTACCAGAATCAGGCTATCTCGATTGTTGGAGCACAGAGAACATATGTCATGTGAAGTAGTGGTGGCAATCGAGTCAAGCGGCTCGTCGACTCGACCGCTCTTCTCGTACTGTAGCAGCTCACGAGCCGCTTGGACTCGTCAAAAAAGAGTCTGAGCACGAGCCAGCGGGCCTGCTCGCTAGACGATCCTGCTCGGCTCGACTCGTTACGTTGTCGAGCAGCTCGACGAGCTCGGCTCGTGGGCTCGTCTAATTATATAAAAAAATAAAAATTTAATTAAATGACCGTTTGGTCACTGATTGAATTTTTTTTTATTTTAATTTTTTTTCCATTTTTTTCTCTATAAATATCCACCCCCTATTCAACATTTTTTTTACCAATACTACTCTCATTCTCTACTCTACTATCTACAATTTACAAATTATCAACATTCAACAATATCATAATTATCATTCATTCATTTCATTCTATTATCATCTTCATCTTCAACATTTTTTTTACATTATTATATTGATTTTACTTTTACAATTCATTTTATACACTACTACATAATTTTCATTCATTTCTCAATTCTACATTTTTATTTTCTACATTCTATTTCAAATCTTCAACATTCAATTTCTATTACAAGCAAATGGATGCACAATCATATGTTGAAAACATGTTCGGTATGGAAGGCGAAACACCTGCCCAAAATCAAATTGTGAATGAATTCGCCGGTCTCAATAAATTATCAATTCCATAAAATATTGAAGATTTCGACGTTCGTGTAGGTAGTCATCAAATTGATTTGGATGATGTTGATCTTAGTGTTCCAATTGATTGGAACAAGATGAAGAATTTACATTAAATATTTTCGATGCAAGAGGAAAGAGAAAGGGGAAGAAGCAGGCAAAATGTTGGGACCATTTCAAATTGGTTCACACTGATCGTGTGATCGATGGACTTCAAGAAACCAAAACAGTATGTAAATACCGACAACAACGACTGACATGGCAAAAAGGTATTGGAACAACCCACCTCAACTGTTGTTCAAATAAATCCCGCAAGTGTACGGGTTCGTTGTGCAAGTAATAAGTGTGATGATAATGAGTTATCGTCCTACAGGGAGTAGAGACTACTTATGGTGTAATTGATATGTTAAAATTCGTGGTTGTAACAAAATATTGTGATTTGTGATTAACTAAATGTAATTTCAATGTAAATAATGAATAAATGTTTAATTTAAGAGTAATGAATGTATTGGATTTCCGATTCCACTAGTTGATCTTTAAATCATATTCTTGACTTATGATTACTAACTCAATGCTTGTTGTGATGATCGATAATTCCACTATTAATTAGTATTCTTTTCCAAGATATACTAACCCTATGCCTCTTACAACACGATCCTATTCCTAGTCCGCATTCATATAACAAACATGCCTTACATCTTAAGATTATCACATATGATCACACACTTCATAAATTTCATTCCTGATATTTATTAATCATGTGTTCTACAAACATTGTTCTACCTATCGTGAATTTTCCAATACTACGAAAAGGTAACTTATCGTCCTAATGGTGCGCAAACATTAACACAATATAAATATGCATGTTTATAGAATCACAACATGGTAATTGAATTAGAAATAAAAGTTTTGAATAAAATACTTAAGATTCAACTAGTTTCATCATCAATCCAATACAAATAAATCTATCCTAGCATATTAATGGAGAAAACAACAATGAAATATAAGAAAGTCATCACCCTATTCAATTATTTGTGAAGAAAACGTAAATAAACTCTTCAATCCTTCAATCTTGATTTCCAATGGTGAATTTTTCTCCTTCAATCAATGTTTTTCTCCTCCTTTAGACTCCAAAAAGGCTGCTCTCCAAGAACCCTCGAAAAAAAACCCCCTTTCAAAAGTCTCCAAAATTACCCTAAAAACATCTCAAAATCGCGCGCTGAAAATTACAGAATTACCCTTTTTTAACGTGAGGCGCGTGCCTAGTAGTAAATGAGGCGCGCGCCTCAGCGTTTAGGCTCGCCTCAGTATCTCCAAATTGGATGGAAGGCGC
Source organism: Fraxinus quadrangulata (assembly GCA_903798255.1). Classification (NCBI taxonomy): domain Eukaryota; kingdom Viridiplantae; phylum Streptophyta; class Magnoliopsida; order Lamiales; family Oleaceae; genus Fraxinus; species Fraxinus quadrangulata. Next base: position 15,453 of record CAIGRB010037422.1, read on the forward strand.
GCGCCTCTCTGCAGCACTGGGCGCGCGCCTTAGTGTAAGGTTTTGGGGCCAAATTCGTTTTGACCCCAAAACTTTTTCGAGTTCCCTTTTTTTCTTCTTTTTCTACTTCTTTTCATTCCTTGCTCATTTCTTCATGTTCAATTGAATCCTCGCGCTCCCGACTCTCATTTCTTGTTCCGAGCTAAGTTTTGATTCTTTACATTTTAGTCCCCGTCTTTCACCATTTTCGCTTTTTTTCTCCATTTGTTCATTGAACAATGATTTCTTCCTACAAAACGTAATAAAACATAATTTAGGTCGTATTTTTTACGAAAGAACAATAATATCATATCATTTCAAGCCTCGAATAAGTGTTAAAAATACACTTATCAACCGTCACTACAAAACATGTGTGACCAAACATGAGTTTCTTCCAGCTGGTCAAACGCAACTACAGTTTGGTACTTCAGGCGCCGGTACTACTTCTACGCCACTTTCTACGTAGATGTATTCGGAGGACGAAGATCGAACGAGAATGGTGAAGTTCGCTGCCGTGGCAGAGTTGCCACTAGCAATAGCGAACAACCAACATTTCTTAAACTACGTTCGACAATATCTTCAATCGAGGTACGTTGGGGTAAGTCGAAATACGCTTCGATCTGATACAATTGCATATTTTCTTAATTCAAAGAAATTATTGATTGCTGATTTAGAAAAATATGGGGGTGTGATATCTTTAATTTCAGATATGTGGGAAGAGATTAATAAGAGAGGTTATATAGGTGCAACTGCACACTATATAGATCCACTTTGGGCCATGCATAAAAAAAAATTATTATTTTTAAAATTGTTGAGTACCCGCACAATGCTCAAACTATATTTAATGCTATTATGTTAATAATTAAAGAATATAAGTGAGAGAGTAAAATTCGTTCTTTTACGTTCGACAACGCTACTGTAAATAAAGTTGTTATCGATAAATTGCATAGAGTACTACAACCTGATTATGGTGGTTATTTATTTCATATTCGATGTGTGTGCCATATTTTTAATTTAATAGTATAAGACGATTTAAAATATGTTAAGGATAATATTAACCGAATTAGGATTGCACTTATATATATCACTATTACACCTAGTAGAAAACAAGCATTTGAGGAATTTTGTGAGTAAGGTGGGAATACGAATACAAAAATATTTATTACTGACGTAGGCCATAGATGAAACTCAACATACTTATTATTAAAATCATGTGAAAGTTTTGAACCGTTTATTACTAAGTTTTATAACAGTGGGCATGTTAGAGACGAAGACGATACTATCTTGAATGAATCCGATTGGAATTTAGTTTTTAAAATTAAAATTTTTTTGACAAGTTTTTATGAGTATACAAATATATTGTCTGGTGTTTATTATCCCACTAGTTGTATGGTTCTTGAACGTCTTTATATAACTACTAGGGCTTTCAAAAGATTTCAAAATGATCCCAATTTTCATGCGATTATATATTTCATGGAATTAAAATTTAGAAAATATTGGGAAGAATTACATATGTTATTTCATTTAGCTTGCGTCATTGACCCACGATATAATTTAGCGGGTACTAAATTTGTAATTGATCAAATTTCAAATACTTTAACTTTTAATGTATTATTACTTATAGGAATTTGGAATAAACGTTACGTGAAATGTATGAATTATATACTTCACGAATGGGTACACATATTACTCGTGTACCTACAACTCCTCCTCCCACTAATATAACAGATGACGACGCTGAAATTTTAAATTTATTCGAAAGCATGAACTCATATGAATATGATTCAACTGCATATGCATGTGATTCTTCTAGCAGTAGTAGTTTGTCTTTCACTACATGTACTCAAACTTCGAGTACTAGTCAAAATGCGTTGCTATCTGAATTAATTGATTGTTTTAGTCATACTTTACCTAATAACAAATCAGTTAGGAAAAGTTCAGAAGAGTTCATTGAATTCTGGGGAAATAACGAACGCCGATAGTCAATTGTTTCTGTAATTGCAAAAGATCTATTAACATCTCCGGTTAGCACTGTAGTTTCGGAGTCTGCTTTTAGTGTAGGGAAGATGGTTTTTTCTGATATCAGGAGTCGACTAAAAGAATATATTTTGGATGCGTTAATGTACGTGAAGGACTGAGAATACCCTAATTATCAAATTCAAAATAAATATGTCGAAATTACATGTAATCAAGTAAGTGATATTTAATTTCACCGTATTTATTACGAAATTTTATTTTCATACCTTAATAAGTTTTTAAAAAAATTTGTATACGTAACAAATTGTTCGTGTACAATTTTTAACTCCGCCTACTCGAAATAAAAGAAGCCGGTCTCAAACCCAGATAAAGGAGGAGGGTTTATCTTTTTAAAAAAAATTAAAATAAAAATGTTTTGAAAAATGTATACTTAAAAAATTGTTTACAAATTTTGTGTGTATACACACACACACACACACACAAAAATGTTTAACCGTTTAAATTTTTAATATAGTATAAATCTTTAAAAATTACTAATATTTTGAAAAATGTATATTTCAAAAAATATTAGAAAATGTGTATGTATTCATGTATATATATTTTTTGAATTTTAGGTTAGATTTTGTAAAAAAAAAAAAAAAAAATTAAGCTCGGCTCGCCGCTCGGTTCGTTTTGGGCGAGCTCGATAGATAATATATACCTAATACAAAAATATTAATTTTTTTGCAATCTTTCATAGATAGGAAGAAAAATACGATTTTCATTAACATCGCACTCCAAAACTCTAGGATCATGCGTTCAGCTTTTGCTTCGTTCTCTTCTTTAGGACTAGATATGGTCCGGTTATGGCTTTGAAAAACCAACCTGATTAAGTGGGGACAATATGTTCACACTTCAAAAAATTGTTCAAAAGGTGGAGCAGACTAGGCAACTGCTCAGATTCAAACAGATAATATGTCTCTCTTTATGGGAAAAGATAATTCGGTTTGAGTAAAATATTTACATCCTAATGACATGTTCCAATAATCACCATAGACGATGTGTATTACGACTAGATGTCTACATGTTTGTACACAATCATTTGCTTAACATTGATGCACGGTGCATGGTGGGAATTAATGTCGATGAGACGATGACTGATGACTGTCAAGCAGGGGTTGCAACATAATTTTTTAACAATTCCGTTCCACATGAGCCTATAAAATTCTCGGAATTGATTAGCTCTAATTTATTATACTCATATGGTGGAGAATGCTAATTTTTTTATTTTGAGAATTGAGATCATCAAAGTTTGTTGAAGCAAACCAATTATTCCTTGCGATCAAGAGCCATAAAAGATGCGGTAGAATTTGGGCTCGGGTGGATGTTTTGGAATTATTGCCCCCTTAATTGCAAATAGGGAAAATAAATTAAGCCCTATCGGGTGGGAATTAAATCACATTTTTAATAGATTTTGATAAGAAAAAATAGTAAATTATGTAATTGAAATATTGTGAATCTCATGAAATGTACGGTTAAAATTAATTATCGATTTTGAATTAAAATTTAGATTTTAATACCTACCAAATATGGCTAAGGTGGTTTTTTTTTTTTTTTAGTTACGAATATGGGTGGCTTTTAAATGGAGGTGAAACCTGGCACCGATTTTTTTTAATATTCTGGAAGGAAAATTTGATTTTTCTTATTCGTTTATCTTGGGCGGCCGAAATTTTGGAGCAATCTAGGTCAACACATGTATTGACGTTCTATTTTCCTTTCGTGTACGCAATTTGAGGATTGTTTGATAGGAAAATTTGTAAACTTCGAATCCTAATTTTTCTCGATCTTTTTTGGATTGTTTAAAGAGTAAAAATTGATGGGAATGATAATATTTTATTTTCCTACTATACTTGAGGATTTGGACGAGTAAAAAATTCTCAACAAGTTTTTCATGACTCGGATGCTACAAAATTAAAAGATTAGAGACTCAAGTGCTGCAAAAAGGTTAAGAACATATTTACTCATTTTTGTACGAGCAAAGCTATTTGAAGTTGTTCACTGTCGTAGTCGCTCTACGTGACATACATATGATCGTTAGTAGTTTGATATATTAATGTGATAGTTTTTTATTACCTCACATACGTAGGAAGACTACGATTATAAGTGACTACAAATAACATTATTCTTTTTGGATATATTAGAAACATCAACTATAATTTTTTAAAAATATTTTGAAACATAATATATAAGTTAAATCAAACCTTTTTCAAACGACTTGATTCGGTTTTAAAAACTCACTTAAACCATGTATCCAAATCAACGTTTTCAAAATCACGATTTTAGTTAGATTTAAAGGGTTGACGATTTTTTATTCATTCCTAAATATTAAACAAAGTAGCAAACAAATATTTCGTAGATTTCCATTTAACAACGGACTTTGGTCAGCAGTTTCCCTTTGCAAATGGAGCTCACTTACTTTTGGCCCACTTTCCTATGAATTGTGGCCGTGGGCCCTGTACGTATACACCGGTCCATAAAAGTAAGACACTTGAAATTTATTACATGTTATTGTTTTATGTTTAGTTTGAGTTATTGCAAGGCATTAGTAACAAATAATCTTAAGATAATATTTTAAGTAAAGTTGCAATAACTCCTCCTATTCATGATTACGGGATTTTCCAGTTGATTTTGTGAAATTGTGTTAGACAAAATAATAATTTATAGAATAATATTATATCTATTTTATTACCGTATAATGAACAAACATGAAATTAATACTAAGAACTTGAATCTAAAATAAACTGCATAAATGAATAATCGTTAAAGGGGAAGAAACCAACAAATCGAGACCTTTATAAATATAGTTTCCTTAAAATAGATTCGCTCCCTCACTATAAATACTCGAGATTTCGCTGAGTGTTATTTTACAACGGAGAAACCAGTACGATCTGTGTACTGCAAAAACTACTCATTTTAACTGAATATATATCATAACACTATCACCTAGCCTTTTTAGACGCTAGAAACACTGAAAATGTCGAAAAAAACCAGAAAACAGAAACGGGAAGCTTTTTGTGCAGATAGTATCTAAGAGAATCTTGTGTATATAATGGAAGAAAAATAGCTTGTTTAATGTAGGCTGTCGTGGAGAATTAATCCATCCATAAACATGCCATTAACATTATAATGGCAATAAAATTGAAATTTAACAGTTTTTGAATATTTTGGTCAATAGGATAAAGCAAAAATAAAAACCAAACGTGGAAACTCCAAATGGACCAATTTCTATCAATGCAGTTCGACATTAATGTGTATAGTTGTGCTGCACACAAGTTCTAGGTCAAATGCACATTTCAATCCTTGATTTGTACCTCCCGCGCGCACGTAGAGAGAACTTCTATGTCACACATAATTACACTATTTCAAAGTATAATCATATATAAGGTAGTCATTACTTATATAATTTTCATATGTGGGACAAACTACATATAGTTTTTCCATGTTTTATATGTATGAAACATTTGAACTTCCCAGTTTCATGTAAACTCATTTCAAGGCATCAACTACGAGCTTCAATTTCTCTTCCACCCGATTATTATTTTTGACAAATAAATATATGATTTCGATATTCTCATTGAGGATAATACGAATTAACTTCGATCTTCCAAAATGAACAAACGGGTCCCACTCAAAATTATGCCAAAACAGTCCCATTAGCCACATTTTTCCAACAATTGAAGAGGTTTGAACCGGTAAAGTTTCGACCTTGGCAGAATAAACTTATTTCCTTCTCGCCACAAGAGCAAGTATTGCTCCAGCTCTTCAATATTAAACAACAAGAAGAGAAAGCATGACTCCAACAACAATGAGTCAAAGAAGAAAAGAGGACCATGTTTCAACTGTGTAATCCGAAACATATCAAAAGGGATTGTCGCCTTATGCAAATAAAAAAACAAGAAGGTAACTCCAATTTTGTGGCTGTTTTGAAAGATGAAAACGAGTTATAGAGCATGTATGTAAGGATCTAAGTCTCTTTACTACTCATGGATAATTCCTCTACCTCTTCATTCTGAGGCAAATGAAATATCAAGTTGAAATTCACTTCTGGGAAAACCCTCACTATTACCAATCTATATCATGTACCGAAAGTTGGGAAAAATATTGCATCCACAAGTCTTCTTAATAAGAGTCTAACAAGTTTATATTGTCCAATGGAGATTTATTTATGAGAAAATGACTCTTGTACGCGGATGTTCTAATTAAATTCTATCAATAAAATAACTAAAATTTCTATATATTTCGTAGATTCATTATCCGTATAACACTCTAGATTACGGCATGTAAACAATAGAAGATTGAATGACATGAGTAAACTAGAATTAATTCCAAACTATAAACATGACATGAATGGAAACTGTAAAGTGTGTGCTCAAACGAAAAGTACAAACATATTTTCCTAAAGTTAAAAGAAAAACATCATTTTTACAACTTGTGTATAATGATTTATGTGATTTGTAGGGTACTCCCAGTAGATAAGGCAAATATTACTTTGTTATTTATGATTTTTTTTTTAAATAAAAATTTTGGTTTGTCTATCGTTTGTGAACTAAAGGTGAAGGTTTGGAAAAATTCAAGATATATAAGAATGAAGTAAAAAACTTATTTAACTCAAAAATCAAAAGCCTTTGGAGTGAAAGAGTTGATAATCAGTTTTCGAAATTTTGTGAAAATGTAGAAAGTATTCATGAAACTTCTATTGCATAAACTTCCAAACAAAATGGTGTAGCAAAAAGGAGAAATAGTTTTTTAATCATAATGGTAAATGCTATGCTATATAATTTGAATTTAAGTACAAGATAATAGGGTGTAGCTCTTTTAACAGTATTGTTGGTGCAAAACCCACAAGCGCATGAGATTATTGACAAGTAATACGTGATGAGTACGTGTATCGTCTCATAGGGAATAAATATCAATAAAGTATATTAGTTTTTATTCAAATTCAAAGTAAGCAAATAAAATAGAATTGTGGTTGATAATATTCTAAATTATTCTACGAAATCTCGTAAAATTCGAGTTTTTTATTTATACGGAATGAGTGTATTGGATCATGAATCCACCTATTATTATTTATTTCAATTTTCAATTACGTAGCTAGTATCATTTATGTATTCTCGACAATCGATAATTCTATTGTAATTAATTTTGTTTCCAAGATAAATTAAATCTATTTTAGTCACAACTCGAATCTATTTCTAATCTGAATTCGAATGAAAAGAATACATTCAATTTCACAATTATATCTAAGATTGCACACGTGATAAATGTTATTCATAATATATATTGCACGTATGTCTAATCAAGCAGTGTTTTAAACTTATTCTGAGCCTCACAGCACTACAACAAGCAACTATATATTTAATTGGTGATCAAACAATCAAATAATAAAATTATGCATGCAAGATTAATCAAGAAAAATAAGAATTTAACTAACTACATGTTTTAAATTAAAAATAAATAATAAAAATGTTTCATCTTCGTCCAATACATGAAAAAATTAGCCTAGCATGTTATTATGTAAATAACACAATAAGATTTGAAAAAACATCACCTGGAATGAAAAACGATGAATGTAAAGTGAAAAATTAATTTTTTCTTCGTTAATTTTCAACCTGGACTTTGAATCTTCAATTTCTTGTGTTAATTGCCTTTGAATCTTGTGCTAACCTCATTCTTGTTGTAAAAAATAGGATTTGATATAGTCCCTTGTTCACGCCGCCCCTGTTCGGTTAAATAGTAGGTTGAATTTGATTTCCATAAAATTTGGATCAAATTAAGAAGTTAGGCAATTCAAGCCCAGAAATTGCCCCCCCGCGTGCCGTAGAGCCGAATAACTCTCAGGTTGGGGAAAATAAGGTGCCGCACGCGCAAGTCGCTTCGTTTCGTCCCTAAGCATCTCTCAGTAATTTAGTCATAACTTTCTCTATCGATATCCGATTGAGCTTATTAAAAATGAGTTGGAAAGTTGAATAAAAAAAAATGAGTTGAAAAGTTAATTCAAATGAATACAATTATTCTAGAAATACAATGTTTCCAATTTGAAGGTTTGCTATCCGAAAAATGAGTCTCAAGTTGAGGCAAAAAATTCGGAGCATACTTTTTTGGCTAGAAATTTATTTATGAAAATACTTCTACTATATTTCACTCTTTTGACCTCTAGTTGCATCAAATTGATCTTATATGATCTTCAATCATCATTTTGTACTCCGAATCAACTATTGGTTGTTTACACTTTGATCCCCAAACTTTGAATTTCCTTCGTTTTTGCACGTTTTTCGTTCATTTCTTCCAAATCTTCCAATTTACATTAAGTTCAACCTAAAAAACATAATTAACACAATATTAAGTTATAACGCATTCAAATCACCAACAAATACTTTAATTTAATAGCTTAGATAATCGTACAAAATACATTTATCAAGCATGCCATATCTTAAATAGAGTACCTAGTAAAGGAAACAAAGGTATTCCTTAAGAAATATGGACTACCTGAAAACCTAACTTGTCCTCTTTAGTACTTGGGTTGATAGGGATATTGTTAGACTAGATGAACATAAGATTAAAAAAAAAGCGAGGAGAAAAGGGAAGACAATGCTTCTTTCTATATTATGCTGAACACAGTAAATGTTATACGTTTCTTGTTTTTGATCCTAATAATTTGGTTGGAGTTGACATTGTAATAAAGTCAAGCGATGCAATATTTTACGAGAATAGAAATATTGTAACAAATCGATGATCCTCTGCAATTAAGGAGAAGTAAAAAGGATAGAAAGGATAAATCCTTTGGACCAGATTTCAACATACATCTAGTCAGATGGACTAGAGACTTGAAAATTGGTTCATCTTCCATCAGGTTCCAAACCATTGGGCGTAGATGGATCTTCAAGAAGAAGATTAAAGTAGACAGAAACAAAGATAAATTCAAAGCAACGTTAGTAGTTAAAGGATTTACACAAAAAATAAATAAATAAGGTCTAGAGTTCTATAATACTTATGCATCGGTTGCTAGGAGGACTACTATACAGATTTTGATTGCTCTAGCTTCTATATACAAGCCTAAGATTCCTCAAATGAATGTTGAAACAGAATTTCTTGATTGAATATTTTACGGCGTAAATTGTAACTTTTTATGACATGCCATCAATGTATACCGTAAATGAATGCAGATGCTTCAGTTAGGGCTGGTACTGGTTTTTATACAACAGCGGCAGTCATTCGAGATGAATTTGTTGCTGTTGTTAAGAAAACTATGGCTGGTCAGTTTTCTGCAGAAGATGCGAGGCAATGGTGGTACGAGATGGACTGATTTTGGCCCGAGACCGTAGCTTTAGGTTGGAGGCAGTTAAGGGTGTGTTTGACTCCCATTATTGAGAAAAAAATAGAGTAATATATAGTATTTTTTGGATAATGTATGGTTGAAAGTAAAATAACTTCATTGATTTGTGTGTAGAATATTTTATTGGGTGAATGTGTGGTGGAGAATCTTACTGTAGCAAACAATTTTTTGGAATAATGATAGACAAACAGGAGCTAAGTGTGATTAGCTCCGAGCAATTCAAAATCTCAAGTCTGATTTTAGATATGCACCAAATGTAGAGAGGAATATGATATTATGCCTATGTTTGAGCTCCATATTTTCAAAAGGGTAATTATAACCACTACAGAATTTACCTACTACACCACATTATAAACACACCACAATTAAAATATATTTTCAATAAATATATTATTGACCCCTTTTTTGTAATGGTCACGCAGGCAACCGATGTCGGGTCCACTCACGTCCATGCAGCAAATTCCAACACGTTTTAACTGGAGATTTGTACGAAAAATGATGGAGTTTATGGACGTGAAATATGCTTTTCGATGCAAGTCCAAAATATTCAAACATCGGCAATATGATCAACGGTGATTATATGTAAACAAATAATCATAAACAACTCAACCAAAGTAGAAGTAATTTAAACTCAAGCAAATAAATATTGAGTAAGCAAGAGAAAATTGAGTGTGGTTTCAAGTGTAAAAGATTGTCTCTCTTCTCCTTACAAATGTTACAAAAGTTGTCTATTTATAAAATTCTGGTCGACGTGGTTGTCCTTGGATCGGAACCACGTGGCCTCATCTTCTAGGTCAAAACCTCACATCACTCCATCTATTATGCATTTAATACATTGACAATGGATCACCACCCTATACATTAGACTGATAATTTTAACATTCATTATTATAAACGTTATATCAATCACTCCTAAACATTATCCGCAGATTCTCTAAAAGACAGGAAGGGCTTCAGCCAAAGGGAGCTTCGTTTTGGACGTCTTTCGGTGTGAAAAGTTGAGGGACTGAGAGCTTCGGCTCCTTCTTTGGCTTCTTAAGTAGTGTTTTGGCTTAAGAGTTTTAGCAACTTATAATAGTGCTTCGGATGAGAAGGATGACAACTTCTTCTTTGAGGACTTCAGCCAGGGGGAGCTTCGGAACATCAGCTTTAATTTGACTTCTTTATTTTGATCAATTGAGTTTTCGTTGACTTGGTTAGATTGGACTTACATCTCCACATGGATTATGACATAGTCTTCTGACTGGAGCCTCGGCGGCGAGACATAACATATATTACAACAAATTTATAATTATACTCCTAATTCAATAAAAATGAAAAATGAAAAAAAAAATTAATGTGGTGTACTCATCATTTTAATATTACTTTTCATACGAGTTTTCTTCCTCAAAATATTACCTTTTTATTCCTCCATGTTGCACGTTCTATCAAAGTCTTTATTACATGATTAATCAGTTCAGTAAATCGCACTCAAAGGAATACCCTTTACATAAACACAATTTCTGAAAGCAAATACCAAAACTAAACATAAGTTATTTGAAAAGGAAAAACAATAAAACATGATTCTTCTTCCGCAAAAACACAAGGAACGAAGGCTTTATAAACCGAAACCAAAAAAGTTTGAATGCTACCTTCTCATTACTGCATGGCCCCCTTCTCATTGGCTTTGATGTGGAAAATTTGTATATTTCAATGCTTACACCTTTGCTGATATTGTCCTTGTAAAAAAGTGATTGGTTGAAATTTTTTTTTTTAAAACTGTCAAATCACAGTTTGCCATGTGGCAAAGTGTGAACTATGGAGTACACCAAGCATGATTGTGTGGAAAATATATCGAAAGATACTGTGGAAATCCTTAGGAATAATGAAGTTGAAGAAGTCATCACCAACTTTGGCTCCAAGTTCATTTCTAGATTTTTCCTTATGCAACTACGGCTAGAAAAACCTAATAGAATCCATACACCACCACCGTTCTAGAGTCCACGAGAATTCCTTATAATTAATTGATGGCAGCTGACTGTATTCCGAAATTACATTTATATGAATGCTTAAATGCAAAATCTCCCTTAGTCGTTTTTAGTACTTTCCTTTATTCTTTACCAGCAATGTATGGTCCGATCAAATGTGGATGCATTAATTGAATAAAACTCATACATGTTTAATTTATTGGATAAGACTCGACTGTATAAGAATATAAAGTACATAATAAAATTATGAAGCGACGTGTGGCTTCTTGTCTCATCCAATCTCCTCAATGTTGTGGGTGAACTCACACCAGTGAGGTCATTTCTCACCTGCCTAGGAGGAGCCAAAAGAAAAGGCAAAAGGAAAAGTGATTGGTTGAAAAAATTGAATACTACATTTTTCGTTACTGTTGAAGAAGAAAAACAACTGAGAAAAAATACAGAGAATCATGGAGACAAAAGACTCGCAACTATATAAAATAAAGAGGGGAGAGAGAGAGAGAGAGAGAGAGAGAGAGAGAATTAGGTTTATGTTTGTGGTGGAATAATAATTTATTTTATTAAAAAGAATATTAAAATTCTAATTATGTAATTTTACTTAATGTTATTTAAATAAATAAATAAAAATACTGAAAATTATGATGCATTTAATAAAATTTATAGTGGTAATATAATTACTCATTCAAAATTCATTTTTTACAAAACTCATTTTCCATCACATATTCTATTATAAAAATAATTTTACAAATAAATTAGAAAAAATATAATTTTAAAATATATTTTCTCCAAAAATGGGGCTCAAACAGGCCTAGGCACTTAGCCATCATTGGGCCCTATTTTTTTCAAAATCGATTTCCAATAGACAAACATGAGACTCACAACATTTACAACTTTTTAACCATACGTTTTATTAATTTTAATAAAACTTTATTAAAAAAATTATGGGATCTTTTTATGTTTTAGGAAAAAAATTAATTAGTCAATTTTTCGTTACCCATTTTTTGTGAAAATGAATTTTATAATAGTAATTTTTTTGAATCATGTGTCGTTAAAAAATAAGAATTTTTTTTTTTTAAATTTACGAACAAAATTATTTTATTGAGAAAACGTGTAGTTAAAAATGAGTGTGAAAATAAATAATTCTTTAGAAAATAGGCTCAAACATGGAAGAAATATGCCAATTTTTTCTTTAACTTTTAAATGTGTTTCGACTTTATCATAGATCTGCTTCAAATAATTAAGAGCGTATTAAATTTAATTTAATTTAATTGAATATTCCTTTTAAATACATTGCTACAGGAATTTTATCATCAAATATAAAAGAGTAAAGAAAATCATATCACTATGAAGTATATTATTCAACCAAATTGATTTTGGAATCTTTAAATATTCTCGATGTTACTAGCGAGTTGTTAGAGTTAAATGACATTATCTTTCTCAATAATATTGTTTATAATCAGTGACTCCAGTAGTCATCCTACCTGACCTAATTTTAATACTTAAGAAAATGAATAATTTTTAATAATGCTACGCCACCCACATATGATGAATATTGTAGTTGTTGACTACAAAGTTTTTAATCGATTTCGTGTTATGATTTTGATTTCTTAAATTCATTTGGATTATCCTACTACTCGGAGAAAGAAATGAGTCATGTCACAATCTATCAATCACTTTAGTATTTTTTTTCTTCGAAGCACTCCACTTTTGTTGTGAGTACAATTTTTATTGAGAGTGTGTTTGAATCACATTATTTTTTAAAAATATGTTTTAGAATAATAGATTGATGTAGAATATGTGGTTGAAAAGAAGAAAAAATTATTTATATGATGGAAAATATTATTTTATTGAAAAATGTACGGTTGAAAATGAGTAGAAGAATGAAAATAAAAATTTTAATGTGTCTCAAATATGGACTGAATTTAAACCTATTAATAATAAAAGAAAAATGAGTTGATATTTTTGTTGCAAACATAATTATTGTTACGCCTCATCATCGAGGCCTCACGTGAAGATATGAGTCAAAATTGACGAAGTCTACAAAGACCCCAATTGGTCAAAGTAAAGAAGTTGAAGCTCTTGTCCAGAATCTCTTCGCATCGAAGATTTCCAATCCAAAATTCCCTTTAGCCGAAGCCCTCGCTGGCTTTTTGAGGATCTGCAGGCAATATTTAGGAATGATTGATGTAACGTTTGTAATAATGAATGTCAGGATTGTCAGCCTAGGATGTAGGGTGGATGACCCTGTTGTTAGTGTATTAAATGCATAGCAGACTAAGTGATGTGAGGTTTCGACTTGGAAGGTGAGGCATGTGATTTTTATCCAATGGCTATCATTTCGACCAAAACTTTATAACTGGCAATTCTTGTAACATTTGAACTTAATACAACTCTTTATACTTAAAATCGCACCTGATCTTCTCTCTTGCTTACTTCATACTTGTTTGCTTGTGTTTAGATTGATTTGGTTGAGTTGTTTGTAATTGTTCGATAATATGTAATCATCTTTGATCATATTGTCGGTGTTTAAACACTTTTTGTCTCGCGTTATAGAGCATTTTCCAATTCCATAAAACGGCAACCTTTTTTGTCCAAATCTCTGGTTGAAACGTGTTGAAAATTTGCTTGCATGAATTAGAATGGACCCGACATCCATTGTCCATGTCAACCTTACAAAAAATGGGATCAACAATTATTGTTTGGAGATTTGAAACTTATCAATTAAGGTTAAAATTTTAATTCTTAATAGAAATACGAATTCCTATTGTAGTTGCTCAAAACAAATAATGTCATAGGGTTTGTGCTATATAATAATTGGGAAAACTTGTTGAGAATGAACAATAATAGGAGGAAAGAGCAAAAAAGGTCGGAGGCAGAAAAATGCCTTGGAGGAGACCAGCAAGGCCTCAAAAGTTCGCAGCTTGCGGTGGGATTTTTCTCTTCAGTCATTTGCTTTGCACATCATCTATAATATATTAAATATAACATTAAACGAAAATATTTTTTTGAACGATTTTAACTCTACTACAATTCAATTATTTCAATAATTTCTTACTTTTCATTTTTCAATTTACAATAACTACTACAAAATCATTGTCATGTATGATTTTTTTTTTTTTTTTGCTAACATTCACTTTAATTTAGATTCAATGAATCTTGATATACTTACATGATTCTAGAGTTATTATAGATAAATTTATGTATATTCATGTATTTAGGAATTTTAATGAGTGTTTAAATTCATGTATTAACAATTAATTTTTATGTACTAAATGTAGTATAAAAATGTTGCTCATTTGTAATATTTCATCATTAAAAAAAATGAATCATGGAAGTTGAGTTTTGAAAATGCAATTTTCTTCTATTAAATTTCTATCCTAAATTTTATTTTTTTCAATTCATTTGAGACTTATCAAATTTTCCCAACAAATTGATATCAAATATCATTTTTACGACATTTATAAAATATTTCAAAATAACATGTAATACAAGTTCAACTTTGACTAGTTGCGCAAAAAGTGGCGAGGCCTTGCCAACGTAGCCATTAGATATACAAACATGAAAGTGTGAACAGGCAAATAATAATTTAATAAAGTTCTCTAATTATAAAGATAGCAATAGGTCGAGTCGAGTCTGCTCGGCCCATATAAGTACGAGCGTGCACGAGCCAAAGCTCATCTCGTTACCTCGACCCACTAGCTCGTGGTTTGCGAGTCGAGACGAGCTCGGCTCGTGAGCTCGCCTTTTTTTTTTTAAAAAAAAAACCTAGAACTTTTAAAAAAAAAGTAAAAAAAAAGGACGGGCCGCTCTTAAAAAACGAGCCGAGCAGGCTCTGCTCGTGCTCGGGCTCGAGCGGCTCGTTGCCCCTTTTTTACAAGCTAAGCGGTCGATCCGATTAGTCGCTCGGCTCGTTTGACACTACTATCTAATTATAATAAAAAGGTAGAGGATCACATTAATTTTTGTTTTTAAATTTAGAGACTAACTTATTACTTGTAGAAAATAAATTGAGGACTAATGATGCAAATTTTGCAGAAGTTGCGAATCTAGCACCTGCTTGAACCCCATTTTTTATTTTGGGGTCTAAAATGCACTTTAAAATTGCATTTTAATGAAGAATGTGTGTTTAAAAATTAAGGAAAGATTTTATGTTTATTTATAATATTATTTTATTAATAACGTATAGTTAAAAATAAGAGAGAAAAAAATATATTTAGAAAATAATGAAAAGCAAATAAGGCCTAAACTGAAATTTCACGGTTAACTCCACTAGTGGCCATTAAACTTTTTTTACTTAGTGTCGTTTTGGTCATTACACTTTGTTTTAACTCATCTTTGACTGTACATAATGTTATAGTTAAATGACTGACTCAATTTGACGTTCATTTATTAGATCGTTCTACTTATATGTGAACCAAGTCGTAGAATTTAGTTGAAAATTCTAACTATTTGATGACTTGATGGACAAACGGGTATAATTCTCAGCTAAAAATTGGATGTCTGAGGTTGGAATGAAATATTTGTGAAGTTCAGTGACAAATGTGAAATGTTTTGAAAGTTCAGCGACTATCAATAAAATTACTCTGGAAAAATAATTGCGACTCTTGGTGAAAAAGCAAATTAAACCCAAAAAAAAAGGTATTCTCCGCCAATAGATTCACTTTCACAGAATCCCTTGTTTTCTTTCTCTCTCCTCTTTCTCTCTCCTCATAGCTTTTCACACCAAACCCCTCTTTATAACCACGGCTTCCCCCTTCACTCATTTTCCTCTAACCACCGCACCGCACCGCAGACCGCACCGCACCGCACCGCACCGCACCACCACTCTCTCCATAATTCTCTCTCTCTCTCTCTCTCTCTATTCATGGATTCTGCAGCAACTACTTCTTCAAGAAGAAAGCCTTGTTTTATAGAGGGAGATTATGGCCCCGATTCCGGTGCAGAAATGGAATCCGGATCCTCCGAAAACAGCCATCGCCAGAACTATTCTCTGAATTCGAGCGCCTTTTATTGTAATTCTATGCAGAGAATGAGGAGCTTATCGGCAACTCCGAGATCCGTTCGTGGAAGGTTTTTTAGTGATGGATTTGAAGAACATAAACCTCATTTTCTAGATTCGTGTTTTCTATGCAAGCAACCGCTAAGTAGTAATAAAGACATCTTCATGTATAGGTTCGTCTTTTCCACTCTTTAACTCCTCTCATTTTGATTTTTCTTAATTGCGATGTTTTACTTATTTTCAAGCTACTTATATTATCCTCAATAAGTTACTTTTTTTGGAGTAACTTTTAGCGAAGGGAGACAGCTTTTTTTGTTGAGACTTGCACAAATTTAAAATAGGCAAGCTTTTTTAATGTAGAACACGCTCTAGGATTTAGAATTCTTTAATCTTCCTACTAATCATTTCTTACTTCTGTGTTTTTTTTTAAATAGAATTCAGAAATTCAAAAAATATTATATTGAATCTTAATTAGGTTTAAATATTTTCACTAAACCTCATCTTTTTGATAAATTTTAAGATTGAAAATTTATTGTTTTACAGAGGGAACATTCCATTCTGCAGCGTAGAGTGCAGACAAGAACAAATAGATATGGATGAAGCAAAAGAGAAGAGTTTGAATCTCTCTGTTTCAATGAGAGCCTTAAGAAAAAAGGAGCAAAGTAAATCAAGTTCACCCAATAGATCCTCACCAAACTGCCCGTTCCGGACCGGTACACTCGCTGCTGCTTAACCAGGGTACCCCACTCTTAGATCAAATGAGTCCGGCGACCATCTTTACTTTCAAATAATATTTTAAATTAGCCAAATAGCATATTGAAGAAGAGGAGAAGAAACTACGATTTGAGACGTTTCTTCTCCGTAGTTACAGCCTGTTATGGTTAGATATTTCCCTTTTTCCCTGATATACGCGATGGAATATTTGCAAGGAAATGGGACGTGTTTGATACTTTAGTACTGAATTTGCAATATTCATTTTTTCTTGCGTAATATTGTTGAGAATTATGTAATTAGTTTTCATGAATATATTAATCGTGTTCTAAAAAGTCCGTCTAAGTGGTACCTAAGCACGGACTAGACATGAGGTTCGAGCAAAGCACCACGAGCGCCAAAGTGGAGCTTTATTAATTTTTTTTTTTAAAACTTTTATTTAACTTTAGTTTCGGGTGTTTAAAAGATTTTACGTGTACAAAAATCAAAAAATGAAAACAAATTTGAAAATTATAAGTAGGAGTTGTCCATTTGAAAGTCGAAACTATGAAAAATAGTAAAACTTTTGCATTTCAAAAACTTGAAAATTATATAATTGACTAATTGTAGACATTATTAAGTGAATACTATATTTTATAATGTCTACAATTAGTCAAA
>CAIGRB010037439.1:1811-13067 GCA_903798255.1 Fraxinus quadrangulata
AATGGTCCTATGCTGTATCAGATCCAACGGGAAATCAGTTCTATCTCACAAGGTAACATGTCTATTTCAGAATACTACACGAGATTGAAGAGACTGTGGGATGAACTAACCTTCTTAATGCCTATACTTAAGTGCACCTGTGGATCAGCAAAATCAGTATCAGAGGTGACTTCATTCAATAGACTTATGCAGTTTCTCATGGGGTTGAATGATGACTATGAGCACACACGAAGCCAGATCTTAGTTATGGATCCTTTGCCACCAGTCAATAAAGCCTACTCTATGATCCAAATGGTGGAAAAACATAGAGAAGTTCAGATTTCTTATGGGGAGCATACTGAAGTGAGCACTATGAATGTAAAGACTCAGGGATATAGAAGACTTGGAGGAGGAAGAAGATATGGTAGAAAATTTGATGTAAGTAAAGAGGAGAAGAGAAATCAGTTCTGCACACACTGTAACACCATAGGACATAGCAGGGAATTCTGTTTTAAGCTGATTGGATATCCGGACTGGTTTAAACAATTGAGCGAACAAAAAAAAAGGCTGGAGGGAAATTTTCTGCACATATGGCAGACTCACCACTGGAGATAGGAAATGAAGTAAATCCAGGTAGAATTGAAGATCTATACAAGAACATGAACCTTTCAGGAATCATTCAACAGGAGCTGAAAAAAATGATGAATGGAAAGGGAATTAATTCTGAAAACACTGTTAATTTTGCTCACGCAGACGACTTTGCAGGTGCGACTCTAAAACTTGAATTTAATTCTGCTCTAAGTGCTTCCAATTTGATAGATTCTGAGTCATGGATTGTAGATACTGGAGCCTCTAATCATATATGCAATAACATTTCAATGCTGAAAACTCCTATACTTGCTGCCAGAAACATTCCTGTGTTTTTACCTGATGGCACCATTAATTTCGTTAAACACTTTGGGAATGTCCATCTAACTGACAACCTTATCCTCACAGACACCCTCCACATTCCTACTTTCAAGTTCAATATCTTAACAGTTAGTAAATTAACCAAAGCTCTGAAACTGAAATTCATTTTCATGGAAAATCATTGCCTTTTGCAGGAGCTTTTGACTGAGAAGATATTAGCAGTAGGAAGGTTGATAAAGAACTTGTACACTCTTGACAAGACCTCCTTTCATGCATCCACCATAAAGTCCAACATGTCTATTGCTTGTAATGTTTCTTCTTCCAACAAGTCCTTTCCTGTCAATAGCAATAAAACCAAAGATGAATCTGTCACTCTTTGGCATAGAAGGTTAGGACATGCTTCTGGAAATGTAATGCAACATCTAAAGCTATTGAATCATTTCAAAAAAGAAATTCTCTTACCTTGTGATGTTTGCTCCTTCTCTAAACAACATAGATTGTCTTTCACTAGTTGCAATATAAATACTACCAACATCTTTGAAATATTACATGTGGATTTATGGGGGCTATATAAGTACACATCCATTTGTGGACCTCATTATTTTTTGACAGTGGTGGATGACTTTAGTAGATGCACTTGGACCTTTTTAATCAGACACAAAACACAAGTCCTCAACACTTTGAAAAATCTGCATAAAATGATTAAAACACAATTTAACAAGAACATAAAATGCATGAGAACGGATAATGGGACAGAGTTTACAAATTTCGAGTTGCAAAGATACTTAGCTGAAAATGGGATTCATCATCAAAGAAGTTGTCCATATACACCTCAACAAAATGGAGTTGTTGAGAGGAAACATAAGCATCTCTTGCAAATAGCAAGAGCACTTATGTTTCAATCCAATTTGCCAAAAAAGTTTTGGGGAGAATCTATTTCAATGGCAACACACATTGTAAATAAATTGCCCACTATTTTATTGAATTGGAAAACTCATTATGAAATTTTGCACAAAAGGTTGCCCACATATCAAAATTTGAAAGTTTTTGGATGCCTATGTTATGCTACTAACACAAAACCTTTCAAAGAAAAATTTGCCCCAAGGAGTTTTAAATGTATTATACTAGGCTACAATGCGGGGCAAAAGGGATTTAAGTTATATGATCTAATCAATAAGTAAGTGTTTGTGTCTAGGGATGTTATTTTTTATGAACATGTTTTCCCTTACAAAGATATTCCTAACTCCCATGCTTCCATACCAATACCTGTGGCTGAAATGAATTTTGAGGATGATACATCAGCCAACTCTCAATCTAAGAATCAGAATTCCAATGTTGAAAACCAACATAATGTCCAGCCTGCCCCTGAAAATTCTCCTGATATCAATCAACCTACTGCTACTTATCATCTCAGTCAGGAAAAGATCAGGCAATTAGATGACTCCATGAATTCCTCTTCAAGTCATGTCATTCATACTCAGAACTCTCTTCAAACCAGAAAAAGTTCTAGACCTAAATCTGCACCTACTTAGATGAAAGACTTTGTAAGTAACCTGTCGTGCACATCACCTGTTCCTACTTCAGAAATTTTATCCACTACATCAAACTCTTCTTCCTATACACCTAGCACTTATCCTTTCCATCAGTCTCCACATTTTGAACCAAGCTATCTTCAGTTTTTGGCTAACATATCTACAATCCAAGAACCAAAATCCTATAAAGAGGCCAGCACCACGACAGATTGGATTCAAGCTATGGAAAATGAACTTGCAGCCTTGGAGCAAAATCAGACTTGGGAAATTGTTCCCCTACCTCCAGGAAAGGATCCCATTGGATCAAAATGGGTTTATAAGGCAAAACTGAAACCAGATGGAACTTTAGACAGATGCAAAGCCAGATTAGTAGCAAAAGGGTATAATCAAGTGGCTGGCATTGATTATGTTGACAGCTTCTCACCTGTGGCAAAATCAGTAGTAATCAGGATGTTGTTTGCTATTTCATCTGCCCAGGACTGGCCCATATATCAGCTGGACATCAATAACGCGTTCTTGCATGGTTTTGTAGAAGAAGAAATCTACCTATGGCCTCCAGAAGGTTACAAAAATTATAAGAAAGGTGAGGTTTGTAAACTGAAGAAGTCTCTTTACGGTTTAAAGCAGGCTAGCTGGCAATGGAATTCAGAATTCTGCAAGCACTTGCAACTATATGGCTTCACACAATCTGCACATGACAATTGCCTCTTTACTTTCCATTCAGATCGTGATGTTACTATCCTTCTGGTATATGTGGATGATGTGCTAGTTACGGGAACAAATGACAAAGAAATACATCGTGTCAAACATTTCCTGGACACTACCTTCACCATAAAGGACCTGGGACTTGCTAAATACTTTCTGGGGATAGAAATTGCACGCTGTTCAGAAAGGTTATATCTGAATCAACGAAAGTATGCTATGGACATCATCACGGATGCTGGTTTGTTAGGTTCAAAACCTGTGGGTATCCCACTACCTAAGGGACATAAGTTTACTGCAGATGGTGCCTTGTACCACCAACCTGATCAGTATAGAAGACTTGTGGGCCGATTACTTTACCTTAATCTTACCAGACCAGACCTCTCCTATGCAGTTCAGCAGCTCAGTCAGTTTGTTAATTCACCAACTATCTCACACTGGGAATCTGCACTTCATTTACTGAAGTACATCAAAGGCACTATGTCAAAAGGCCTTTTCTTTCCTGCTTCTAACAGTTTCAAACTTACAGCCTATTGCGATGCAGATTGGGCTTCCTGTCCAGATTCTAGAAAATCCTTGACTGGCTATTGCATATTTTTGGGAGGTGCCCTTATATCCTGGAAGTCAAAGAAGCAACAGACAGTTTCCCGGAGTTCTGCAGAGGCTGAATATCGAAGTATGGCTGCAACTGTTTGTGAAATTCAGTGGATCACCTATCTTCTTCGAGATTTCTGCTTAACTCCAACTCTTCCAATTCCTCTCTGGTGTGATAACCAAGCAGCTCTCCATATTAGTGCTAATCCGGTTTTTCATGAACGTACAAAGCATCTTGAAATAGATTGCCACGTGGTTCGTAACCAATACAAAGCTGGTCTTATTCATCCACAACACATCTCTTCCAATGATCAAGCGGCGGACGTGTTTACAAAGTCTCTTCCATCTCCTCAGTTCCAGTTCTTACTTTCCAAGTTGGGTTTGATGGACTTCCATCAATCTCCAACTTGAGGGGGGATGTACAAGTTATTTTTCCTAAAGGACTTAATTGGTCATCCTTCATAGTTCAGGCACCTCTTAAATAATAGTTTGTTTTCTAGTTCGTTATTTTTCCCTGCCTTCCTCTATAAATGGAAACGGCATTTGTACCTTCAGCTGAGAGCTTCAATAAAATTGAGTTTGTTTCTATACGTGAACAATAAACTATCCAAGTTTGTGCTGAAACATATTTTAGATGGGCCCATTCAAGCCACAAATAGGCTTTTATCGGGTTTGGATGCAAGCATACCGATCTACCATCCATTTTCACACGCCTATAACAAGGGGCAATTATGTAGTTATCATAGAGTAAAAGCCCTTTAGGTTCACATGTCTAACATGTATCCTAAATAACCATGAAAACACAGGTAAATTTTTTTGCATTATCCTCTCTACTAATTAAAGATTCTAGTGCAAGAAAGGCACACAATTAGCTGAAAGAACATGTTCAGATAAAGAATATATTGGTGGCAATACTTAACATAGGAAACATCATATAACATCCCAATTTACCCAAAGAAAAAAGAGAGAAAATCTCATTTACTGTCCCAAATGAAACTGACTTACATTTGAAAAAACAAAATCATAGTTCTCATGAACGGAAAAGGTTACTAATATCGACCAATCAAAACGAAGTCGTCATCTTCCAGAACCTGGACATCCTTCTCTCCGATAAAATTCTCCCGTCCTATTGCCTTCACTATATTCACAAACTCAATCCTCTTTGCCAAAGGAAGGGGTACGTATGGTAAGCGGAAAACGGGCCTCACTACACCAAGCTGAGCAAGAGCTGTATTCAAGCCGATTGGGTTTGGCTCGCAAAAGAGCCACTCAATTAAGGGCTGGAGTTTTGCATTCAAAGATGGATTCTTTCCCTCAAACATGAGTTCTCTTATTAGACTAGGCACTAAGTTGCTTGTTACTGAAATTACGCCAGTAGCTCCATAGACCCACCGTGAATCATGGCATTCATCATCGTTGCCACTCCAGACCACAATATCTTTGCTCGTATATTGCTCTACCCTATCATTTCCAACACACTCCTTCACACCGGCCATATTGGGGCTCTGCACCAAAGTGTGGATTACACGTGGTGGAACATCTTGGCCGGTTCGTGATGGTACATTGTAGATGATTGTAGGGCCCATCGGAAGCACACTATTAAAGTGAGAAATCAAGCCCTCTAAGGAGGTCTTACCATAATAAGGATTAATGTGAAGAGCTGCGTGCATTCCAACTGCAAAACCTTGTTCAGTAGCATGGATTGCTTCCCGGGTGGAGTTGCTTCCTGTGTTCCCAATGACCTTGATCAACCCACCAAAACAGTTGACTGTGTGACCAATGAGCATTATATGTTCATCCCAGCCCATTAACTGGCCTTCACCTGTGGTACCACCAACAATCACTCCCTCGACACCATCTTCAATCTGCATATTGACCAAGGCATCATAGGCCTCCAGATCAAACCTGCCATCTGGTAGGTATGGAGTTTTAATGGCTGTAATCAGCCTAAGTGATTTGATCTCCTCAACACTGGTCCTGCATACAAAAGGGAAAAGAGGTAATAAAATGTGACATGTAATTGTCTTGAATCACAATTGTTTCTCCTCTTCGAATAAACACTCCTCTCTGGGGATTGGATGAAATCATTTGAATTGGTAAGGAGTCCTGGGTGAGATCTTAAAAGTGAGTCTCTGACGTAACTTGTCATGTTAACTCTTAAAACCGGTGGCCAAGAATATTGGGAATCCCACCCTGTAATTTATGGAAGGAAACTGTTGGAAAGAAATATATAGTTTTGAGAGAGAGCACATTATTTCCGGACTGCCAAAACAGAAATGAGGTCACAAAATCTGGATGGAGGAAATATGAATGCTGGTATTTGAGATTATTTTCACTGAGAACTCTGTCAAGGAAAAGAGACCCCTCCCTGCACAGACATTGTGCAGACTTCTGTAAACATGCACGGATGATACATGTATTGATTAGAGTAACAAAAATTAATATAGTTTTGCTTGAAATAAGTTTAAATAAAGGAATTTCAAGTAAAAACAGGCTTAACACACCTTCATGTGTATTTATCAATCATAGAAAACCAAACTTCTGTGTGCAGTTTCACAAAAAAGGCAAGCACACAATAGTACCCGACATAAAATTACTAAGAGCTTGTTTGGGAAGTGTTTATAGACGATTTTATTCATAAATAGATAAAAGCGAGTGGAGGATAAGTGGGTACTACTCGTGGATTCCATGAATTATGTGGATAAAAATTAGTTAGACCTCACTTTGACTGTCTATGATGCACCGACACGGACACATGTATCCGACACGATACGTGTCGATACGCCGACACGCGATTTTTAAAAAAAGTACAGAAAAATTCTTTATTTATATAGTATAAATTTAGTTTTATACTTGTTATTAATTTTTCTTGTTGAAATCTTTTAAACATGAGTACCTATTTGTCAATTGTTAATAATTTTGAATTAACAATATATAATATTTCTAATATAAAAAGAAAAATGATTACGGTAGAGTGTCCGAAAAGTGTCGGTATCGACTCGTGTCCAACAGACACGCTATCTTAATTGAAGTATCCGTGTTACAGAGTTGACTGTTTATAAACGGCATATAAACACATGCCAAACATATGGTAAATAAGTTGAAACGCCTTTCTGAAAAGATTCTATTGTCCATTAGAAATATATCCTCAATTAAACCTCTAAAGTGAGCCTATGCAAAGTGAAAACTCATGTACATTGCAAGGATCAACCATCAGTTAGGTAGTGCAACACTTCAAAATTATCATTACAAATCAAAACATTATAGAAGCACTCAGGACTTAAGGCCGTAAACCATCATCCATTGAATCACACCCTTATTGTGCATGCTAGGCACGAGTAATAAAAGATTAATGGAATGTTTAATTGCTGCATATGGTAAAACCAAATCAACATACATTCTGTTTTAGCTAATCAAATGCAGATTTGGAAATTTCCTAAATATTGACAAAGCTAATAGACCATAACAGTGTACCTATTCTTAACTTCAAAACTGCGCATTGGAAGATGAAAATTGGGAATTATGGCTGCTCTTGGTGACCTCCAATTTGCATTCTTCCTGCTTAGTAGCAATAGAAATTGACATCAGTATAAAAGGTACTAGCTGAATAAAGAAACAATAGCTTTCTCCTTCAAAATATAGCAGTAATATGATAGGTCATAGTAATATGATAGGTCATATCTAACTCTCCAAAATCACATCAATTGTGCTTAAATAATATTTCCATGTGATATCACAAAACAGAGCGGGAGAGTGGGAGGCAACTGTTTCGATTTTCTCTTCCCCAAATTCTGAGAGAATTAGGGTACAGAAGTATAGGGTATATAGAACTGGATTAAGCCCCTTGTACAAGGTTATGTATACAGGGGCGCCGAGCTGGCGCCCCGTGATAGGTGGGGNATAACCCTGTAGTGGAAGCAGGGTCCATATAGAACTATAAAACCAAACTTTAACTCATTAGTGCATTACTAGAATGGCCTATTGTTAGCCATTGTTAATTCCCACCAGTCTGGCCAGTTAATATTCGAAAGCAACGGCAGGAAGTAAATTTTGAATTGGATAATTGCAAGAGCATCAGTCTAAAAATATTTGCTATTACCAGCGATCACAACAATAATTAGAATTTGGATGTTCACCAATGACCATCACAGTCATCTTTCTCAATTATTTGTTGTATCACTCCCCAAGGACAATATACTTTACAGGGCAAGTAAATGAAGTTATTGATGAAAAATTCTCAAGCTCCACGAACTAATTACCGATGCAAAAGAAATAATTCAAAGTCTGAAACAGAGCAAAACCATTGGGCGAATAAGCTACCAATGACGGGGTCAACCCTTGTATAGTTAGCAATTATTTCATGTGAAGAAATATTTGAGTCTCCAAGAAAACACATGGACATTAATGAAACTTTGGGAGCTAATTCAGTCAGAGACAATTTGAATTAAATTAATTAAATACCATAAAAACTATTTTCATAGACAGAAATTGCCATGCCTTATTTGGCATTATTCACCAGTAAATGGGAAAGAAAATTAGCATCAATTATACAGATCTCTTGCCACTGCGTCAAAATTGTTAGAAGAAACGGTGGATCTTAAATGAGTAAAAAAATCAGATTTGCAGTCGAACAAAAATTACTAAATCCATAAATAAAAAAAAATGGCAAAAAGGATTGAAAGTAATACCAAATAGCCGTACGAGAGAAAAGGAAATAGAGACAAAGATAAACAATTCGTTATTATAAAAAATTAATTGTAAAAAGAGGTTACCTTTTGTTACTATCAGGAAATGGAAACTGGGACGCAAAATCGTTTGAGCGTTTGAATACTAAAAGTTGCTGATACACCGCCGACATATCAAAATTCAAAAACGAATTGGATTGGATGTATGGATGAAAAATAAATAAGTATAATTTCACTGATTATAACAGAAACGCAATTTCAGCAAATTGTGATGGTATCAATTGGCATGGTAGAAATAATTATACTCAGGGGGTGTTGTTATTGTTGAAGTCATGATGGTGCTGGTGGTAAGGTGAGGGAGGTTGAATAAAGAGGCGGTGGCGGCGCTAAGCATGACGTAAGATTGCGGCGGCGATGGTCGTGGAGAGAGCGGGTGACAGTTGAATCGTCTTGACTGGGGATTGGCTCACAGTGCAGAACACGTTGTCAAATTCAATTATCGAGTGAGTCCGGCCTTCATTTAGATTTCATTAGTCCAGACTTGGTCTGAATCTTATCATTATATCATAATTATAGTATTACTATTTTCAAATATATGCCCATTTTTTATTAACATTATTAACTATTTTTAAGTCCATGTTTGATATACAATAAAATTTTCATTTTCATTTTTATTCTTCTACTCATTTTTAACCACTATTTTTCAATAAAATAATATTTTCTATCACATCAATAACTTTTTCTTCCTTTTCAATCACATATTCTCCATCTATCTACTATTTCAAAATACATTTTTCTAAAATAATGTGGCTTAAAAACCTTTGTTTATAACCACATATTCTCACAATAAAATATTTTTTCTATATAAATTCAAAATATTTTCTTACTTTTTAACCATATATACTTTCAAAATTTACTATTCAAAAACTTAATTTTCCAAAGTAATTCGTCAAACATGCATATTTTATCAATCAATCATGCTATATGTACATATAAATTTGACCGAAAATTTTTATGGACAACACTTTGCATGCATTTATTGGAAGATGGAAACAATAAAAAACAAAACAGGCGAATCACATTTCGCTACGTCGTCGGTGAAAAATACGTCAAAATTTTTCTATAATAGAGACTTTTTCCTTTATCAATTAATTGAGAAGTGCTACACGTATAGTAAAAGTGATGCCAAATTTTTTACAGATAACAATTAACTGTTTTGATTGAATAATGGCCAAAAAAAAAGGACCAATCGGTTCTGTCGGCACAGTACCTGTAAGGGATTTTGTAATTTTTATAAAACTCAAATAGATATTTACTTTGGATTGTGCTATGTGTACATTATGGCACACGTAGCCATGACATTTTCCATTCACTTTTACACCATTGATGTGTATCTATTTATAAACACTTTTCAAAGATAACTAAAATAAAAGAGGCACTAATTGAGGTACTGTTTCTATTGAGTCGTGTCATTCTAGCGTGTGCCTTGAATTTGTTTATTGTGGAAATCATTTTGTATAATAATATTATAATTGCGAAATGTTTATTTTCTCAGCCACTATTTCTTTCTATCTTTTCACATTTTAATTTGTCTACCGTTAATCTAAAATATAGTAAAATTTTCCACCATATATTCACTCAATAAAATATTTTATACACAAATCAATAAAATTATTTTAAATTTCAACCATACATTATTTAAATAATATTATTCATTACTTTATTCACTTTATTCTTCTCTCAATAATGGATGACAAAGAACCATTATTATTCTCCTTGGCTATGAGAAAAGTGCAATTTCACGCTCGGTTTTACCCTTCCATTTTCTCCTTTTTCTCACACAATGGTGCAACTTTCTTTTTTTCTTGTTGTGATGCAGGAAAACCTAAACTTGTTCTTGTTCTGAAGATCAGAGTTTCTGAATTTTTTATTCTTGTGCATGATATATTTTTGTTTTCATACATAAATCGATATTTCTTTTTGTGGTTTTCACTGTGGTTGTGTTTTTTCGTTCGTGCTCAAGAGGCTTCACTGCACTATCGATGTGTTTTGAGCGAAGATACACAGGATTGTGGTTGTTGCGAACCCAATCGATGGTTTACATGTTAGATCTCAAAAATCTTTAGGAAAATGAGGCATATAGCTGTACTTGTGAGCAACGATGCTTTGATATCCGTTTTCTTTGTGTATTGGTTTTGGTTTTTGGGGTTTTGTTCAAATTTTCATTTGGGTCGTTTTTGCTTTTTTCTCCCGAAGAAAGTCGATGGTGTAGCACTGGGTTTCACATATCTTGGAGGAATTAAGTCATATATCTGGAAGTTTAGTCATCATTTTTGCGTGTATCAATTTATTATTTTTAGATTTTGGAGTCGCATTGTTTAATTTATGTTGTTTTCGGGGTTTCTCTCTCAAAATGTAATTAATGTAAAAAAGAACACATTTTCAACAATTTTAAAATGAACACTCAAAATATAAAATCCAAAATAAATTCAAAACTCAAAACACAAAACTGAAAAACAAAGAGAACAGCCCCTTATTTTTCCAAAAAAAATTCGTCAAACATACATATTTTATCAATCAATCATGTTATATGCACAGATAAATTTGATCGAAAATTTTTACGGACAACACTTTGCATGCATTCATTGGAAGATGGAAACAATAAAAAATAAAACAGGCGAATCACATTTCGTTACGTCGCTATTGGTAAAAAATTTGTCAAAAATTTTCTATACTAGAGGCTTTTTCGTTTATCAATTAATTGAGAAGTGCTAGACGTATAGTAAAAGTGATGCCAAATTTTTTACAGATAACAATTGGCTGTTTTTGATTGGATAATGGCAAAAAAAAAAAAA
>CAIGRB010037453.1:8252-22681 GCA_903798255.1 Fraxinus quadrangulata
TAGCAATTAATACTCCAAATTGTAAATTTTATATAACATGCCAACATAAGTGCATAGGCGATAAGTGTATATTTGGTAGGTGATTAAATTGGAATTTAAGTGATTATAAATTATGGATCCTATGAAATATGTAATAATAAGTGAGTAGTGATAGATCTTATAAATGTGTGAATAAAAATTATTTTTGATATGTAATGATTAAAAATTAAATCATACGTATTTTTGTAATGTGTTTCAATCATTTAAATCATGAAACTATACCATTAGCTAGCTTGCGGCACCCTAACTAGTTCAAACATGAAACATGAATGCCCCAATGACCGATAAAAAATGTCACATCGAGTGCACTGGAGGGAATAACACATTGCATCATTTTCGTGGAAGTTTCATGCTATTCAATTTTACAAACAATTATACTACATATACATTATTCTTTACATCTTTGTTTACAAACATGTGACACAATCACATCTTTTGATTTCCTCAATAAGATGTACATCTCTGTCTAGATTGTGTCGTATAGGGGGAATCTAATTCATGCATTGTGTGAAGCAAGATGTATGTATGGCCTAATTCTTTCCCCGATAATTCTCTCTCTCTCTCTCACCCCAAATGCCAATTTTCAATCCACTGGTAAATGCAATGGATTCACAATAATCAGACGCTATCACGAACAAATCGGATTACCTCTACTTTCTGTTAATGTAAAAATAGTGATAACCATAAACACAATCAATAACAAATGCACCATGAATTTTCAGCGTGTACATTTTCTGCATGGGCTGTTGATTTGATTGATTTTCAATTCATTTGTCAAATTGGAACCAATAATTCTCTCCTCTTCCTTTTCCGTTGAGTGGTGGCCACGCTGAAGCGGCGGTGCCATCTCTCTTCAGGCTGTGTCCCACCGGACGCCGCCGCCGATATGACGACAGGAAACGACTCTCAGACGCCGCCCACCGCTGCCGAACCACAGCTTCACCCGGAGGCTAGCGTCATCGACGTTGATGCTGCTTCCGCCAGTGCAAAAGGCTGGGCAGCGGATGAAGAATTCTCCGATCCTTTCGACATTGGCAACACCAAAAATGCGTCCCATGAATCGCTCAAGCGTTGGAGAGTAAGTTGAAGATATTAGTGTATTAGAACATTTTCCAATTCCAAATTCCGTACGATGCATTCAATAATTCAGTGTTGGCCATTTTCTTTTTGTTCATTTCAACGAATATATAGCTGGTGATGAATGATTAATAAATTTTACTTTACTGTTTTAGCTTCCTTTTCCGTTTCATATTTGTAATGTGTACTTGCATTGCTTTCAGAAATTAATACTGCCAATGGATTTTTGAAAGCATGCAACTAAATGTTCATCAATCTGAAGGCTGCACAATTTCCATAAATTGATAGACGCGAGATGATTAGTCATATGCATGATGTTTCGTTGAGTTTCGCTGGTTTATCATATCAGTTTTGGTCCGCTGAATTTTTTAAGTTGAAATTCCATCCCTCGAACATAAGAATATTTTAGCCAACAATTCCATTATGAGTTACAAACTAAATGGTTCATTGTGCTAGGCGCGGACATTCATGTGGAGTTTGATAGCTACAAATTCACATTGACAAGGATAACGGCATTAAGTTTTTCTTTCTTTCTTTTTTTTTCAGCAAAATTTGCCTTGGTTTTCTTCTACCTTTCCCAGGTTGCCTAATTTTTTTTTTTTTTTTGGCATAAAGTCTTTGTTGGGTAAAGTTGAAAGGTTGAGGTGTAATTTCTGATTATCTTTCTTATCTTTGCCTCTAGCCTCCTTTGCCTTATTGTCTTCTGTTTTCGTTTCTCTTTTGTGATCAAATAAGGATTAAAGGTTTTGTGAGGTTAACTAATGCCCCTATTTTTCTCATTCTACTACCGTAGCTTAATTATCATTTTCTTACTTAATGACGACTTATAATTTGTTTCTGTATATGGAGGTTTTGGTGTTACCCGTGCTTATAAGGCAGCTTTACTAGTATATATTTTTTATTTGTGCATATCCGGAATCATTTACAGGAAGCTGCACTTGTTCTTAATGCTTCACGTCGGTTCCGGTACACATTGGATTTGAAAAAAGAAGATGAAAAAGAACAACGAAGAAGCATGATAAGAGCACATGCTCAAGTCATACGGGTAAGACATTATTCCTAGTTGGTCTCATTCTCTTCAGAATCAAATATTAATTTTGGAGATTTCTTGTGTAGGCTGCATTGCTCTTCAAATTGGCAGGACAGCGAGCAATCGGTATATACTTGACAAATTTTCATTTTAAGTAGTTCTTAGAATGATTATAGCTTATTTATGTAGTTTATCTATAGATTTTTGGTTAATCTATTTTGTTAATTAATATCCTTTTTCTGCAACAACCTTGCCTTGTTTTTTGCTCATTTAGTATTAGGTACAGCAGTAACTCCTCCAACTCCTAATGGAGATTATGGAATTGGTCTCGAAGAACTTGCTTCAATGAGCAGGGACCATAATATTTCTGCACTACAACAATATGGAGGGGCAAGTCAATTCTATTTCCTTTTCGTTTGTAATTTTTTTGTTAATTAATCATGTATGTGTACAGAAATATGCTTACTATGCCATTCCCTTCAGGTTAAAGGGTTATCAAAAATTCTAAAAACAAACACAGAAACTGGAATTGTTGGTGACGATGAATTATCACGACGACGGAAAGCCTTTGGGTCAAATACATATCCTACAAAGAAAGGACGAAGTTTCTTGGTATGCAGTTTCGCTTGGGGATGTTATTCTTTATATGTTTTTCAGTTAATTATTGTTAAACTTTTTCATTTTTTTTTTCCCTCTATTCATGTCTGATTTTATTTAGAGGTTTCTTTGGGAGGCTTGGCAAGATTTAACCCTCATCATCTTAATAATAGCCGCAGCTGCATCGTTGGCTCTTGGCATAAAAACAGAGGTGAGTTTGGGATGCTGTAGTATTGTTCATTTATTGACAAGTAATTTTTTTTTTTATCTTATATAGTTTAATGAAATCATGTATTTCTTATACAAACATCTCAAGGAAAATCACATGGACCTTCGCTCTTCCTACTGAAAGTTTTCTCTTTTTATTCCACACAAGTGCCATCTTTCAACCATGCCATGCTGGCACAGACATCAGAATTACCTAAATCATAGTTCTGAGAACTCTTTCTATGCATTCTAAAACTGGTAGTCTTAGATCTGAAAGGGGGTTTGTTTTAATTTCCAGACAACCAATTCCATGCCATTTATAAATTTCAAGCTACACAAGTATGATTTACGACCTGTATTGCTTTTTCTATCTACACCATACACTATGATAAGTACTTCCATCTCCATATGATGGGAAGCCCAACTTTTATGATGCTTACAGTCTAAGTTATCTGTTGTGTTGTTTACCAGGGCCTGGATGATGGATGGTATGATGGAGGAAGCATTACCTTTGCTGTACTTCTTGTTATCTTTGTTACTGGTAAGATTATAACAACTGCTGTTTTCATTTTCTCTCTATTTTCTTTTTCTAACCCTCCATTTTTTGTAAGTATAAATATCCATTTAAATTTTTTTGATAATTTTCTTGAAGTAGAGCAAACGGGACAAATCTCAAATAGATAGAAGGTTTTTGGTAATATTTCATCTATTTGTCCATACTTGAACCTTTTATTGGATTCTCAAGAAACTTCTTTTAAGTTGTGTCCGAGATGACGACTAAATTTGAGGCAGTCCAGTGCTTCCTGGAGCACATCAAAGAGCTCAGTTTTCTCCCCTTCCTTCGGAGAGGAGTTGGAAATGTTCCAAACTAGGGGTTCGGGGTGATATTTTCAAAACAGTTATCCTTCCAAGACAAAGTGGGAATAATAATTAAATGGAAAATATCTTCTTGTTTCTTGACTTTGGTAGAGAGAGAGTTTTTAGTTTCCGCTGATTGACTTATTTATATTTTATGTTAATAAATATTAATTGTTAATGAATGGAGAGCTCTGTTATAAATATGGCATCTCTTCTTCATTAAGATTAATGTATCCATTATGAGATCATTTTCAAGGAAGACAAGTAGTTCTTGCATTAATGAGTTAAGTAATATATAATTGAAGGTGCCGTCCCTTTTCCCGGTTGCGGAACCAGGAACTAAATTCTATGGGGCAGAAATTAACTACAGAATTATTATTTTCATGCAGAGCAATACACAATTTTCTCAAATAATTTTTTTTTTAAAAATCACCAAACTGGGGACATCTGCTTTCCCCCCTCCTCTTCAGGGTTGCAGGAGTGAACTCTTATCTTGTGTTACCATGTTTGAATTTTTACTTGTATTCATTAATTGATTCTTTTGTTCTTGGTGCTTAAGGAAGAATATTTGAATAGTGTATGCTGATAGTTTATTTCACAATTGTGTTTTACATTGTTTTGTACTTTTTGGTCAGCAACCAGTGATTACAAGCAGTCACTCCAGTTTCAAAATCTGAATGAGGAAAAACGAAATGTACAAGTGGAGGTAATACAAGCTAAGAAGTAATACTAGTTGTAACATTTTATTTTTCATCATTATTTTTAACAATGTGTCAGCAGGTTATAAGAGGTGGTAGAAGGGATAAGATTTCAATATATAACATTGTCGTAGGTGATGTCATACCTCTCAAGATAGGTGATCAGGTGATGTGTGATTTGATTAAGTTGGGTTTGATTTCTTAGACAGTACATTACTTAAAAGAATCTCTCTGTGTATCTTATCTAGGTTCCTGCAGACGGAATCTTGATAAACGGCCATTCTCTTGCCATTGATGAATCTAGCATGACAGGGGAAAGCAAGATCGTAAGTTGGTTATCTTGCGCAGGATATTTTAGATTGTTGATCTTATTTTTCTCAAGTGTGCTGTTACTTCGTAGGTTCACAAAGACCAGAAATCACCATTTTTGATGTCAGGTTGCAAGGTAGCGGATGGTGCTGGAACCATGCTGGTAAGACAGAAGCTTTTGACCTCCAGATTTCAGTAATTGAACCACATACGCCTAGAATATACTTTCTTTTGGGTGTATATTATATTGTAACCCTTTGTTTTGTTCCTTTAGTCACTACATTAGTGATGGTTTTTCTAGGAGAGATTACAGATTGCATTACAGAGGTAGTAACCAGGACATCTTTTGCATAAACCTAAAGAAACCTCCATTCTATAAGAAATACACCATGGTAGTCTAATATGTTAGGGGAAGTGTAGATCAAAACTAACATAGCCCGTAATGGTTGCTAAGAACCTAATTGCTTGGATCTTTTAGCATATATAGCAATGAACCTTATGGAGAGCAAAAAATGATTCACGCAATCAACCCCAAGTTAAAGGGAAATAAGGCTTATATTGTTGTTCATAAATTTTGAATGTTAACTATCTAGTATAAGTTAACAGTAGCACTTAGATGCTGATTAATGTATTCATGCAAGACAACGAAAGTACTTTGCATAAATTTTTATTTGGCTTCAGTGTCCGATATTTCTATTTTCCTCATCTGTGATTTAAAATTCAATTGTGCAGACTCTGTATTTTGAGACTTAATTAAATATCTATTCGATTGTTAGGTAACTGGTGTGGGAATTAATACTGAATGGGGATTGTTGATGGCTAGTATTTCAGAAGATACCGGGGAAGAAACACCATTGCAGGTAATTATCAAGTAACGGTGCCTCTTATCATCAGTGGTTACCTAAAAGTGGATCATAGCTATTTATGGCTTCGGATGATGTAATGTAGGTACGCCT
This sequence comes from Fraxinus quadrangulata, assembly GCA_903798255.1. Taxonomy (NCBI): domain Eukaryota; kingdom Viridiplantae; phylum Streptophyta; class Magnoliopsida; order Lamiales; family Oleaceae; genus Fraxinus; species Fraxinus quadrangulata. The sequence continues at coordinate 14,024 of CAIGRB010037453.1, forward strand.
GAATGGGGTTGCCACTTTCATAGGCATCGTTGGGCTGACTGTGGCTCTTTCTGTGCTCATCGTTCTCTTGACCAGGTAAGTTCAGCACTGCTAGTGTTGGCTTCTTACATGGTTCACAGGTTAATTACCATGAAATATAATTTTCTCAGGTTTTTCACTGGGAATTCAGAAAATGCTGATGGATCTGTTCAGTTTGTCCGTGGGAAGACTAGCATTGGTCAAACTGTTGATGGAGCCATAAAAATTATTACCGCTGCAGTGAGTTCTTGCATTCTGAAATTTTTGAATTCATCAATAATGTCTTTTCTATTTACTGACTGCAGTGCTGTTTAGGTCACAATTGTGGTCGTCGCAGTCCCAGAAGGCCTTCCTCTGGCTGTAACCTTGACGTAAGTATCATAAAATGTGCTTGTTTTTGTAACCAATTGCCTCGTTCATCTCCACTTCAATGTTTGTTGATTGCCGTTTTGTCTTTGAAATTACAACAGCCTAGCGTACTCCATGAAGAAAATGATGGCTGACAAGGCTTTGGTATGTGCTCAAATTGTTTTATTTAGATATAGATATATATCTGTGCACACATTTTCCACATATTATGCTTTTCTCAGCGATATTGTTAACAGTACTGGTATTCAGGTGCGTAGGCTTTCAGCTTGTGAAACTATGGGATCTGCAACAACCATTTGTAGCGATAAGACTGGAACATTAACCCTGAATCAGGTCGTCATTCTGTACTTTTAGGCTCTTTAGTTTTTTTTTCGAATGAAAATATATAGGTGCATGTTGTTCATGGTGAATGGCGATAGACTTTTATTCATGTATCTATTTTCATTTTTCATCTTACTCTGAGTAACTAATCTGGCAAACTGCACCTTGATACAGATGACAGTAGTTGAGGCATATGTTGGGAGAAAGCAAATTGATCCTCCTGAAGATGGCTCACAGCTGAATGCAGCAGTTTCCTCTCTTCTAGATGAGGGAATAGCTCAGAATACTGCAGGCAGTGTATTTCCATCTAAGGTACCTTTTTTCTCCCCCGTGCACGTCTTCTATCTTGAAACCCTGGCTGCAAGGGGAAAAGGTTAATCCATTACAATGAGTTGGCAAAGAGTCTTTTACAACATTAGAATTTTGTGAAGGCGGAATGGTATTAGTGGTCCTGGTATGTATAGCGTGAAAAGAACGCCTGGCGATCGTTCCCCCATGCATGTAATAGATAATTGGTGTCGAAAGTTCAATGATTTCTACTTCATATTTGAGTGCAAACATTTTACCAACTCTTGGTCACGTTCTCAGAGTTGTACTTTCAGCATGGTTTTTTATTGATTATTTAGCATCATGTTCTTTTTAGAGCTGCTGATGGCTGCTTGGCCGTTTCATCCTCTTTATTTCATTATAAAATTTATGCGTTATTTATAATTCATGCTCATCGTGTCTTTTCGTTTGTTTATAGGACGGTGCAGGAATAGAAGTTTCTGGATCTCCCACTGAAAAAGCTATTCTTCATTGGGGTGTCAAGGTAATTCTGGTGCCATATACTGGCAAATCTGAATTGAAGTTTCATTTTTATTGAAACAGATTATCTACATGATTTCAATTTTGTTATGCAGTTGGGGATGAAGTTTGATGCCGTGAGATCAGAATCTATTATTCTCCATGTTTCTCCTTTTAATTCAACAAAGAAACTAGCGGGTGTTGCATTACGAGGACGGGTACCTGATTTGTTCTGCTTTCCTGCTTGTCCCATTAACAAAGTACTTTGGAAAGTGTGATCAATATTTGTATAGATCTTTAGTCTGATTAATGTGGGTTCATTAAGAATCAATCTAATGTCACAAAATAATCTATTGAACAATGTTTCTTGATCTTTCAAGAGAAACTCGTGTTTTGAAGAACTCAAGGGTGTATTTTTTACCATTTTTAAGTCGTTTTTTGTTTTCGATTTTTCAAAACGGTGAAAACATTTTCTCTTTTCCATTTTCGAAAATGTATTTTTGAAAACAAGTTAAAAATTATAAAGAAAATCCGAAACGACAAATTTGTCATTTTGGCTTTTTTTAGTTATAATCAAGTTAAAATTTTCAAAATACGTTTTGGGTATTTTCAAAACAATTTTTCAAAATATAAAAAAGAATACATTTTCAACAATCTCAAAATGGACACTCAAAACACAAAACCCAAAATAAATTCAAAACTCAAAACACAAAACTGAAATATAAATAGACAGCCCCAAAATTTTTGTACTACGTAAGATGTCACTTTACGAAGCATTCCATGGACCGTATTTTTGCCTCTACTTGAGGGTGAAATTAATTTTTAGCACATCTTTCTTATTTTATGGCAGACTGACTCTCAAGTTCATCTACATTGGAAGGGAGCAGCTGAAGTGATTTTAGCCTCGTGTTCACAGTATATGGATGCAAAAGGTAGCTTGCAGTCTATTGATGAGGACAATAAGGTTAGCACAAGATACAAACTTTTAGCTTAAGGAAATTCATATCTATACTGAAATTCAGGGGAAGAAAAAAAAGCAAGGAAATAAAATTTATGTTGCCACAAAGGACAAGTTCCAAAAGCATAAAACAAAAGAGGAATGGAGAAGAATGTCTTTTATTTTCTTCAATAATCCTTAATATGGAAAAGAGAGAGGACTCATTACAATGTGCGGATAAATAATTCATCTGAACTTTGGATAGTAATTGCACTTGGTATTACAGGATTTTTTCAAAGATGCTATTGAAACTATGGCTGCAAAAAGCTTGAGGTGCGTTGCCATTGCTTACAGAACATGTGAAACAGACAAGGTTCCAACCGGTGAAGAACAATTGGAGCAATGGACTTTACCCGAAGATGATCTTGTTTTGCTTGCAATTGTTGGCATAAAGGTGGGAACTCTGAAGAATTATATAAATTCTCATTTTCAATACATCACGTAACTTATACGTATTTGCATCAAGTAGTTATTACACTTAAAAATATATTTTTACGTCAATAATTCATGCCTTCGTAAAGTCTCCAAGCCAACTCATGATGCTCCACGCAGCTTTAAGGTGGTATAATTTGTTGTAGCTATGTACAATTTTTTTTATGGTGAATTAGAAATAGTTATAGATGACATTTCTACTCAAAGAAAATTCATTTTCTTTTATTACATGTTCTTTTTTGTTTTAACACACAAGCTTTCACAGGATCCTTGCCGTCCAGGTGTCAAAGATGCAGTGAAACTATGTACGGATGCTGGTGTTAAGGTATTCATTCTAATATCCAAATTATATATGTACATGGACATTGTGTAGGTGGTTGCTGCAGTTAGATCCATAGCCTTTGTTGTAAACCGGAATGCTTTGATACCAGTTTATTAAGAAATGCGGAAGATACCGAATAACTCCAATATCAATTTGTTGAAGATGATACGAGATTATAGACATAATATGAAATAAAAATCACAAACTCACAAGAAGAATATAATTTGTAGAGGAAATGAGATTTCACTTTAATATGAAGAAATAATACAAAATTTTGTGTTTACAATTTATCTAACTAATAATGGGGATAAACAAACTTCCAGTAAGATTAATGCAATCTATAATGAGGTTAACAACTCATGATGAGGTAAAACCAACTCAACTTAATTGTAAAGAGGAGTCAAATATATACAGGGAACAATCCAAGTCTTAAAAGTCGAGTAGTGAATGAAATATAATACACAAAAAATTTCTCATCTTGATCTCTTCAAATCCAACTTCCATTCCAACTCCCAATAGGGCTTCTAGATATAGTTTCAACTAGAATTTGTCAAATGAACTTCGAATAGAATTTCAAAAATATTTCAAATAGAATTCGTCTTAAGTCGCAAATTTCATTAGAATTATGAATTATCTTCAAAACAGAAATTCGTGTCACACCCTAATTCTAGCAACCTTGTTAACAAACAAGAACAAACTATTAATGCAGCCAATTGATTTGTATATGCAGCCCATCCTATTTGGTCTTGGTTGCACTTTAATGTCAATTTCTTAAATGCTTGTATCATGCTGCTGAAACGATAAAATCACTTTCATGGTTTTTGAATATTAATATTTCACAATATTCTACCATCCCCTGCAACATCTCTCGCCAACAATGTAATTGACTTCCACCTTTTAGTTCAATTGACGAAATTGCCCACCACATAATTGAAGATATTTTAGGGAAATTATATCGACAAGGGCAGTTTCGTCAATTAAATCAAGGGCATTAAAGGACAGGAAAATAGCCGTATGTCAATGTAAGGTGGCCCCCAAGGCTGAATTCTTTATACAGATTTTGAATTTTCAAAGAATCGAGTTTTGCAGATAATCAGATTTTCGGAAATATCAGACAAGCGCTAAATGTAATTTTTACTTTTTTAAGATAGCCCAAACACACCCTAAATCTGGTTTCGATCCACATTCATGGAAGTAGTAGTTAGAGAATTTTAAGATGCAGATAATTTAGTACATTATTATGAAGGGTATGGGTGTAAAAGTACAAGAACCAGAAATATTCTTGCCTTCATATTATGAATGTTCATTAGAATGATTCATAAGATATTGTGTCATTCTCTCGATTATAGAAAAAGAAAAGAGATGAAATCAGCGTTAACCTACATCTGTCAATCATCAGGTGCGCATGGTAACTGGAGATAATCTTCAAACGGCCAAAGCAATTGCTATTGAATGTGGAATACTCTCTCCAGATGCAGATAATGTTGAGCACAGTATTATAGAAGGGAAGACATTTCGTGAGTTGTCTGACAAAGAGAGAGAGCAAGTTGCAAACAAGATATCGGTATGGTGTTGATGAAACGAGAGATATCTATCTTTTCTTATTGCTGATCAAATAGCGAGTAATGAGTATTGGTTCAATGATGTACAGGTTATGGGAAGGTCGTCTCCTAGCGACAAGCTTCTGCTCGTGCAAACATTGCGTAAACTAGGGGAAGTTGTTGCTGTTACTGGAGATGGAACCAATGATGCTCCCGCATTGCATGAGGTTTGATATCCTTACCATATTTATCATATATAGGACACAATTCTTCATGTCCCATGTTAATTGTATTCGGCACCAGTATAATGTTGACAACTGCATCTAAAAAGCCCAAAATACATCCCTAGTAATTTTAGATTCCTGCATCTTTAGGAAAGCAGAATATCCCATGTAGAGTCTTAAGACTAAGAACAGAACTGTTAAACCATATGGAATCATATTATTTAAATGTCATAACATATTACAAAGAGACTATTAATAAAGTGCACAACCCAATGTAATCCTAATAAATGAAAAGAAAAAACTACCCTTAACAAAGAAACTAAATGACAATAATGGTGTGGGATGCTTTGAAACAATTATAAGAGAGGGGAAAAGGAAGAGAGAGTTGAAGGCAAAGAAAATTATCAATTTTTCTATCAAAGTTGTTTTATTACAAAGTATAAGACCCCTTTATATAGGGTTTCAATGATTATTTCTAAGTAGGAAAATATAATGAAAGCTATTAAATCAAAATCATAATTATATTTCCTAAAATATGTATCAAAATTGAAAACTAAATAGAGTAATATCCTTTTTAATATTCCATCATTTCTCTTCGACTAAGAGAACTCGACTCGACGAGATAGACTGTAACTTTTTAACCAAGGAGGGTGATCTTTCTTCCTAACCAAATAGCATAACCAAGCATGTGACGATGACTGAATCTGAATATCAATCCTAAGTAATTTGAACTAAACAAGGAGAATCTGATATTTCCCTTTAACCAAATATTGATGAGAATCCCATTAAGCGATAACCCGTGCAACTTATTCATAGAAACAACCATGGAATTCATATGAGAAGCACAATGCACTATCACATTAGATTGGCGTGCAGAAACAAATAAGTGCAACAACAATGGCTTGAATGTACCTTGTTAGTAAAACAATTCTGCCATATTGAAAACAAAAACTTCATTTAAGTACGATGACCAGTTAAATAGATTAAATTCAAGCGTGAAATGTAATTTTTTCTTTATATTTTTTGGAAACCATGCTTAAAAAAAAAAAGTAACAAAGCATAAATAATCATGAAAGCATATGTAACCGAAAACAATTTATTTTTTAATTTTTTGTTTTCAGCAAACAAGTAAATAAGAAGTAGGCTCTAGAATTTGTCCTATTGACGAAGCTATCCGTATTCAATTTTAAGACTTGGTGTTGTTGGAAATTTTGCCTAATGTTATTCTTCTTCTTTCGGTAGCGAGTTAATTGTGGGTGGCTGTTGGTGATAAGCGTGTGGGTTAGACAAGGGTAGTTCTTGGCGCGATATAGAGGAAGTGGCGGTAGCAGAAACTAGAAAAACAGAATCTGAGCTTGGAGGTGGCGATTTGTGTGTGGATGGCGGTGTGAAGTGGCTGAATGATGTGTGAGTTGCTGGTCGAGAGGTTGCAGGGGCGGGAGAGTAGACATCGATGTCGATAATATGTTAGATGAAGAGTTGATGCTTGTCGGGAGAGTCGGAGATGGCGGTGTTTTGGTTGTTGTGGATCGATCGGCGGCGTAGATGAATAAAGTGCAGGTGACGGAGCTTGTGGTGGCAGGCGGCTGTCAGAGACTTAGAGGTAGGTGTAGTCGATGAAAGAAGATGAAGTGGTAGTAGGCCGGATTAGGCTTCTGAGATTAATTGGGCTTAAGATTTTGGATCTGGTGTGGGGTTTATCGTTTTGGATGATATCTAAGTAATAGGTTAGTGTTTTTTTTTTTTTCGCTTCATGAGTTTGGAGTATTTGTGAACGGCAGCCTTGTTGCTGATGAAAAAAAATCTAAAACTAGTTTTCCAGGGCGTAAACAGCACATATGAACAGTTCCTTTTTTTTTTTTCTCCCCCTTCGCTGCTGCTGCTGCTAATCAAGGCTGAAATTTGGGTGGTTGAGGGCAATTTTTATAGGGGTAGGACTGGTAGTACAATTTTTACATTGGTTTATTATCAGTGCCAATTCTGTGATATCTGAGGCTCGAGGCAAATGAGGCCTCAAAATTATAGTATGAATATAAAATCTATAAATGTATTATGGATTCAATAGTTAACTTGTTAATTTAAATACTCGATAATAAAACAACAAATAATTAAATCACAAAAACAACAATGTTTCAAACATTTTATCGACTAAATAAAAATGAAGAAAGAAAGAATCAAAAGTGTTGGGCTTGAGGTGGGGACCTCACTCGCCTCTATGCAAAACGGGCCCTGTTTATTATGGTGGAACTTGAGCAGCTTTGTGTGATTGAAGGTGGTGGATAAGAATATTGGCCAAAGGAAACGAATTGAGAGCTGATATCAAATTGAGGAAGGATGCTATGGAACAATTATAGGATAAAGGGAACAAAAATTGCTCCATGTATGACTGCACGTCGCTAAATATCAATCTTGTCAGGCGTCTATACGTCGAGCTCATCATTGTAAAGCCAACTGAATAATATAAGTTTTGCCTTCACCCGCTCGAACTATCCTCCCCCTTAGGGCTAGAGTCACTCGGCACTCCTCTACGCAGGGCTGAGATACGTCATATGGTCTATGAGCATAATTTATCTTTATAAAACCGAGTTAACAATCTGAAGTTGATGAGGCCAAAAATTTAGCAAAAACATAGTCAAACTACCCAGCAAGTCATCCATTGGGAGAATGTGAGTCCCTTTTTTTAAAAAAAATTGAGTCCCTTTTTTAAAAAAAATTTGATTTTGCAGTAATTTTTTTTTGGAGAATGTGTGTGTGTTTAAGAAGCAGAATTTTTTTTTGAATTTACGTATAAAATTATTTTGTTGAAAGAATGTGGTTTAAAATAAATTTAAAAAAAATGAATTTTTAAAAAATGAGACTGAAGTTGGGGATAGTTTAGACCAACATTCATAAAAAGCCCAGCAAGTCATCCATTGGGAGGCCCAACAAAATAACATAGTTCAAACATCCAAATAACAACCCACTTTATTAAGATTTGTGATCCTTTAATTAATTAAACATGTCAAGGTCATAATAACATACATTATGGTCACAACCATGTACTAGTCATAACATAAAATCACAATCATAAAAATACAAATTGGGGGTCAGAATTACAAATTTAATTGCAAATTACACATTTTTATAGATCACAGCTTATTTATCGATTACAAATTACCCAATTAACTGGTTACAAATTACTCTTCGTCTTCCCCATCTCACCCTACCCCACTTCATCACCACTACTTTCACCTCAAATCGACAACAACTATCATCATCACATACTCAAATCCACTATCACCTCCACTCAGGGCCGATCCTGAAAATTTTGAGGCCCTATGCGAAAGATTATCACGAGCCTCCTACATATAATTTTTTACGAGCATATAACATCAAACATGGTCGAATTAAACAATTTTTCATGATGGAAAATATTAGACTTATGGTACCCACTCACCATTTGATTCGTTCGACAATCAATTTTCATATTCAAGAAGGAAAAATCATATTTACCCATTAAATTAAAATATTTTATGATATACTACAAAAAGAATGTATATATCATATAATATGTATTATATAAACTAACACAAAAAAATATTTTGTTATAAGTAATTAGTCTTCTTGAAATTTCTAAATTTCTTAATTACTTAAGCTTCCCGTTAATTA
>CAIGRB010037462.1:4598-54687 GCA_903798255.1 Fraxinus quadrangulata
GCATTGAATCTTATCCTCTCTCTCTCGTTCTGATATTTGTTTCGAAGTAAATACACTTCATTGAGTTCGTTGGAACTCCTGCAGATTGCTGTGCTGCTTCCGTAGGAGACGAAATTCGTTCTATCCTGGGAAACGATTGCTGGACGCCTTTAGCACCTTTTGAAGGCAGCAAATTCGTTTTAAGGAAACATCGTGCATTCGGTGGGCTCGAATTAACACTGCGATCCTGTTGATCCATCTGTTTACTTTGTTCAAGGTAATTCTGTCGAACATTCGACAGAGACATTCAAAATTGTAGACACAACATATACATGACATGTCTCTATAATAATAAATATTAATCTATCTAGATCAAAATTTTTAAAATTCAAAACATGAAATAAGAAATAAACTAGATTTTCGGTAAATCTATCCATTACTCTGAAAGTGAATCCAATTTTTAGAGAGCGAGGGCAGGGACAAAAAGTGGAGTGAGTGCATGGGGGCAATTATTTCATGTGAATAATAAATATAAAGATTTATGGATATCCACGTGATGTGATGACTTCAATATCGGCTAAATAATCTGATTATTCACTTGCATTAACATTTTGATGACTTGTATTGAATATTATATATTTTAATTTCTTGTATTAGTGATGACGTTATTTGTACTTATAAACTTGATTTAGCATAAATAGGTAAAACTCGGACTTGAAGGCGTTTGGAGAAGAAAGAGGACTTTGGCTTAACTGAAGTTGATTCTAAACAATTGAACAATTGGAGGGAAGTTTTAAGTGTCGAGAGTGAAATTTAACATTGAAAAGTTTGGGGATTGATTTGCGAACTTTTAAAACTTGAGAAGGATCAATTGCGGATGATTGAGGATCAACATGGAAGATTTTGGACATGATCAATATTGAAAATTTGAATAAAAAGGGATCAAAATAGGACTAAAAACTTATACTCACATGGTGCCATTTGATGGTAATTGCAAAATTGATATTTCTTACTCTAGAAATATAAATTCGACTCGAGCATTCTTTACATTTCATATTTCTCCGGCACCAAATTGTATGTTTGTTAGTTGATTTAAGCATTGGCACATTGGCGTACGTGCCGTTGAAGTTTCCGCCACTTTGCTTGGACAAGCCTCGATATGTGCCTCTACCCGTGTTTATTTGTGCAAATAACGTATGTGAAGGAGAGATGCGAGATGATCTTTTGACGTGTTGGATCCAAACCAAATTTTGGGGTCAACAAATTTTAGTAATCTCAAACAAAATGAAATTCATCCTTTAATGAAAAATCAATAACTAGAAAATAGATGCAAAACGTTTCATAGACTAACATATAGGTTATGATTTCTTATTTAATTAAGAGTATTTTTGCCCATTCAACTACTTATACTGACGTATTTGTAATTTTTTTACTAGATGGTGCTTTTTGTATCCATTATGCAAAATATAGTATGTAAAATATAAATTTATAAAGTATGATGTTCAAAGTGTAATTACACCCTATATACATCAGGTATTTTGTAAATTTTCATATTTTTAATGGTGGCTATATTAACACCACAATTTCTTATAAGTGCATTACGTTTTAATTGCATTAAATATTCTTAACCTTTACTATTATTATACTTATGTCCCTCTACTTTTTTTATTACATTTTTACGGTCAACATTTTACTACATCTTGCCTACGAGTACATTTTTCAACCAAAAAATTGTTAGAATTGGGCATAAAAATTTTTTATTATTCCATCGTTTTTAATTAGCACGAAATGGCTTGTGGCATAGCACCACGAAATGATCTTCAGACTCGTATCCCTTTTGAGGAATCACAAGACTCTACTACCCTTGAAGAAGATCATTGGTGGTATCATTGACTGGCACGGGACTCAGATGGATTACCAACGCTAGATGCAATCTAGGAATTGTGTGACTACTTTTCCGAGATTCTCACTACTATAGTCAATGTGTAGTTTTGTAATAAAGAAGATTACTTCTACGTTTTCAGTATGTATTATTATTGTAAGAGTTTGTATCATTGATATACAAGTCCGTCAATGTGCTTAAGAACACTTGTGCACCGTATATTTAAATTATTGTACCAATTTTTCAGTTTACTTTACAAGAGATCAGTCCTCGTGCATCCGGTGGGAACAATTTATGTAAATTATTGAATGTTGATAGGACTTCTCCCCTATAAAAGGAGGTTTCATCCTGCTTGTAAAGGTATAGAAAGCTGGAAATAAAAATCGTTCAATAGGTTCTCTCTATGCTTATGAACAATCTCTTTCTTTCCTCAAAGTTTTTGAAGTAAGATTGACCTTCCTTAACATGTATTATTATAAATTAATTTGCAAAACAAATAGGAGCTTTGTACTTGGATAAGGTTAACCAAGAAATTTGTCTCAAAATCTAAGCAAAGGTCAACCACTGTAAACTAAATTATTGTAGTAGAAAATTGGTAACACAGAGAATATTTTTTATTGTTTTTTAATATACGTGTCAAGTAGTTTGTGTCAAATTGACATGATCGACATTCGGATTGATTCATTATTGTGATAAGCACCGCTCACCGGAATGTCCATATCGAACCAATTTAATGGATCACAATACCTGCCATCATTTCACCGAAAATCTCATTAGAATAAAAATTAGAAAAGGAAAAGGAAACACCATGGCCAACTTTTGGCTCCAAGTGGACCAGCCTGCCTTGGCGAGGAGCCTCAAAATCTTGTCTAAAAATATTTAATTATTACACTATAGTTGTGATTATATTTAAAACGTATCTTTAGATAAGATTTATTGTTTTTTTTTTTTTTTAATTCGGACACGTAGAGTTTCATTAATGGATATTTGAACTTAAATTTTTTATCCATTAGTTTATATGTGAAATATCGTATAGTAAATTAAAGGTTATCAATTTTGATTAAGCCTGTTTAAAGTGATCTTATAAGGTTTCGATATTTTGGGTTTTGAAACATCTAATTAAAGTATGAGTCTTTATGTGTAGAGATCAGGCATGTTCCTAATTTATGATGGGCCAAATTAGGTTAATGGGCTGTTAGTATATATACGGTTATGATCCCCGGATCACATGTGAATTATTTATTATGTTCTGAATTCCATCTTCAAAGAGAAATAAAAGAACAAAGTATTGATCTGAAAAACTAAAATCGTAGGATTCATCCATTACGATAATCATGTCTGATTCAAGTACGCTTCCACTTCAATTCACATATTCTTGATGATTCAACATGAACGATCGTTATGACGGTAAAGAAGTTTTCCAACAAGTGGTATCAGAGCTTATTCATGCTGAATCATTGAGAATAGAAAATTTAATTTGATTCTTGATAATCTTATTATTTTCAAATTTAACGATTTCGGTATTAGTTTTGTTAAATTTGAAAATTATTCATTTGGTTTCTAGAAATTCAGTTTTAAAAAAAATTACCCCTGTTGATCGCGGTGCTACATCGGTAGCATACGACGTGCTGTTGCAGTAGCCACGCCGCCCAATGTTGCGCACTGCACGATGCTGATGCTGATGCGTATTGCAGTGGTGCCTTTCGCCGTTGCAAACATTGTGGCGCTCGCCGCTACGTCACACGTAACAGCAAGCTACCTTTGTTCTCGTGGGGCGACGCTCGTCGTGTTTTAGTTTGAATTAGGATTTTTAGGTTTGGTGAATTTTTGGGGGTGGGTAAGTGTTGTAAATTAGATATATTCATGTCCTTGGTTGCAATTTAAGATTAAGGTTAAGCATTCAAAGATTCAGCCTCTTAAGTTTAAAATTTTGGTTATTCAACCCTCGAAGGTTAATTCATCCAATTTTGGTCATTAAAGTTCTGAATTTTGTAATTAAACTTCTAAAAGTGCATAATTGGTTTAAACTGGCTCCTAAAGTTTTGGATAATTAATTTTTGATCCCTAAAATTATGAATTAACTTTTAGGTCTCATAAAGTTTCAACATAAATCAAATATTCAAATTCGGTGATTTTCTTTTTCAAATTTTGATACAAATGATTCTTTTGAAAGGTATAATATTTAAAAGTAAATTAATTGAAACAACATGTTGCCAAAACAACCTCTCTTGTGGAAATTAATTAACTTATAATATTAAAAGGTGTTTGTATATGTGTTATCCATGCAAATATTTGATCGGCCCAAATGAAGGTCAATATTTGACCGAATTACATATACACATATGGTGATAAACATGTGACGATTATTTGGTTTAACGTGTGATGAATAAATCAATCCAAAGAAAAGTTTATTGATTGACATATTTTTTTATTGTCAATATTTGATCACTACAACAAGAGTAATACTTACAAGTCATATTTCTGTCCAAAGACTAAATAATTGAAATTATTATTTGCATATTAAAGATTGTGAACTCTTCAAATTAATTGTTCTCTAATTCAGTAAAGGGTTCTGCTACCAATACCTCTGCTAGTATCAATTCAATTCAAATACTTAATGGCATCAACTTTAAGGCATGGCGAGAGAACGTAATGATTGTTCTAGGAGTCATGAATTTGGACCTTACTTTACTGGTTGATCAACCTACTGAACTTACTAATAAGAGTACTTCTGATGACAAGAGGGAGATGAAAAAGTGAGAACAATCGAACCGCATAAGTTTGATGGTCATAAAGCGTGCTATTCCAGAAGCATTTCGGGGAACTATGTCCGATAAGGTTATTATGGCTAGGGTTTCCTTGAGGACCTTGAGAAGAGGTTTGCCAATAATAAAAAGACTTAAACTAGTACACTTTTGACTAACCTTATCTCAATGAGGTATAAAGGGAAATGAAACATACAAGAGTGCATTATGGAAATGTCTCACATTACTTCAAAACTAAAAGCACTCAAGTTGGATTTATCTGAAGTCTTGTTAGTGCACTTGGTTCTAATATCCCTTCCAATACAATTGAGTCAATTCAAGGTGAGCTGCAATTTTCAAAAGGGCTCATGATCCCTTAATAAGCTCATCTCACACTGTGTCCAAGAAGAGGAAAGATTGAAGTATGACAAGACAGAAAGTGTTCATTTAGCTACCACCTCTAAGGACAAAATGAACAATAAAATGAAAGCTGATAAGAAAGCTACGGGTACAATATCACAAAAGAAACAACATAAGGAACAAACTGAGGATGGATGTTTCTTCTGTGGAGCTACAGGCCATAAAAAAGAAGAACTATACCAACTATCACGCATGGCATGCCAAGAAAGGTACTCTTCTTCATTTGGTTTATTCTGAGGTTAATTTAACTTTAGTACCTAGATACATATGGTGGATAGATTCTGGTGCAACAACTCACATCAATGTGTCTATGCAGGGTTGCCCAAGTTGCTGAAAATCAAGCAATGGTGAAAGATACATCTATGTTGGCGACGACAAGACGGTGAAAGTAGAAGCACTAGAAAAATTTAGATTATTGTTAAAAACTGAATTTTATTTGGATCTTAATGAGACATTTATTGTATCACCTTTTCGACGGATTTGATTTCTATTTTTGCTTTGGACAAATCTGATTATTCTTGTTCATTCGGGAATTGAATATTTAGTTTGTTTCATGATTCAAAATCTTTTAGACAGAATTTGATTTTTGTTTCTGCTTTGTACAAATCTAGTTATTCTTGTTCATTCGGGAATGAAAATTTTAGTTTGTTTCATGATTCAAAATTTGTTGGTTCCAGTTCTTTATCATGTTACGATAATCTTTATTTTATTGATGCGATTGCTTCTTTTAATGAATCATTGCATGTAAGTGCTCGAGGTATAAAGAGAAAATTAATCGACGAGAATTTTGTCTCGTTATGACACAAGATATGTCACATCTCCAAGAGGATAATTGAGAGACTTGTATCTAATGAAATTCTCGATTCCCTTGACTTTACATATTATGATATGTGTATTAACTGTATAAAGAAAAAAACAAACCAATAAAATGAGATTTCAAGCCAGCAGGACTACGGACGTCTTAGAACTTATACATGCGTATATTTGTGGACCATTTCCTATGGCTTCTTGGAATGGTCAACAATATTTTATAACGTTAATTGACAACTTTTCAAGATATGGCTATAAATATCTCATTCATGAAAAAATCAAAGTCGCGGATGTGTTCAAAAACTATAAAACTAAAGTTGAAAACCAACTCAGCAAAAGGATGATAATCATTATATCTGATCGTGGTGGTGAATATTATGACAAATATGACGGTTCAAGTTAACAACGTCCACGACCATTTGCTAAATTCTAGAGAAATGTCGTTTCATCCCACAATACACTATGTCGGGTTCGCCCACTATAAATAGTGTTACTGAAAGACAAAATAGCACATAAGGGCATGGTGAGGAGTATGATTACTCATTCTACCTTACCAGAATCACTCTGGAGTGAAACATTAAAGACCACTATGTATATACTAAATAGAGTTCGAACGAAGGCCACTGATAAAATCCTTTATAAGTTTTGGACGGGCAAGATGCCTAGTTAGAAATATGTACACATTTGGGGATGTCGAACTGAGGTAAGGCCTTGTAGGCCAAATGAAAAGAAATTGGATGCAATGACTATCAGTTGCTATTTTATTGGATATTCTGAAAGGTTCAGGGATTACAATTTTATGATTCCACAACTAAGGCAATTTTCGAGAAGGAAAATGTCCGATTCTTTGAGGATGTTGAGTTTGTGGGGGGATAAGGGATTATAGACTTTGTTTTTTTAGGAGGAATACGTTGAAATTCCTCCAATTGCCATTGATAATGATCAGGATCAGGTTTCTATCCCTGACATTGTTTAAGAAGCAATTTCGGATCAAGACAATGTCGTTGTATCTCCATCTGAAGGTCAACAACTTGTTCCAGAAGAACAAACTTTACAGTCTCAAGAACCAATGCCAATGAGAAAATCCATTAAAGATATGAGAATTGTGGTTTCCGATGATTATATCGTATTTCTCCAAGAACATGAAGTTGACATTAGAATGGTGGAAGATGATTCGATCAACTTCCATCAAGCCATGGAAAGTTCTAACTCTCAAAAGTGGCTCGATGCTATAAATGAAGAGATAAAGTCCATGAAGGACAACGACGTGTGGGATCTCGTTCCATTGCCTAAATGTGCGAAACTCATTTGTTGCAAATGGATATTTAAGACCAGATGCATTCGAAGGGTGATGTGGAGAGGTATAAGGCTCGTCTTGTCGCAAAAGGCTTTACATAGAAAGAAGACATTGATTATAAAGAGACATTCTCTGTAATTTTTTCGAAAGACTCTTTTAGGATTATAATGACATTGGTAGCGCATTTCGATCTTGAGTTACATCAGATGAATGTTAAGACAGTGTTTCTCAATGGTAACATTGGTGATACAATCAATATGGTACAACCAAAAAAATTTGTGTCGGATGATGTAAAGCAAATAATTTATATATTAAAGAAATTCATCTATGGACTTAAACAGGCCTCTCGTCAATAGTATTATAAGTTTCATCAAGTGATCATCTCATATGGTTTCGAGATTAATTTGGTCAATAATTATATATACCACAAGTTTAGTGGGAATAAATATATTTCCCTGATTTTATACTTCGTTGACCTTGCCGCAACGATAGAGGCTTATTGCACGAAATTAAGAGATTTCTAGCAAAAAATTTTGAGATGAAAAATCTTGGTAACGCCTCTTTTGTATTAGGAATTCGGATACACAGGGATCTTTCTCGAGGAATTTTTAGATTATCACAAAAGAGTTATATCTAAAAGGTACTTTAAAGATATGTCATGCAAGATTGTAAACCTGGTGACACTCCTGTGACTAAAGGAGACAAGTTCATTTTAAGTCAATGCCCCAAAAATGACTTGAAAATTAAAGAAATGTAGAAAATTCCTTTTTCAGTTATAGGAAGTCTGATGTATACTCAAGTTTGTACGCATCCAGATATAGCGTACATTGTTGAGATGTTAGGGAGATATTAAATTAACTCGGGAATTGATCATTGAAAAATAGTCAAACGGGTCATGCGGTATTTATAGAGAACAAAGGACTACATGCTCACATATAAGAGATCAGATCCGTTGGAGATCATCGTTTATTCTGATTCCAATTTCGCGGGATGCCAAGATAGTAGGAGATCCATTTCAAGCTATATGTATCTGCTTGCTAGAGGTGCTATTTCTTGAAAAATGTTAAGCAGACACTCATAGCTACTTCTACCATAGCAGCGGAGTTTATAGCATGTTATGAGGCATCAAACCATGGAATATGGCTGCAAAATTTTGTCACTGGGCTGTGCATTATGGACAGTATAGAAAGACCACTTAAGTTATTTTGTGACAATAAATCAACAGTATTGTATTCCAATAATAACAGGAGATCGATGAAGTCAAAACATAGAGAGATCGAGTTCCTGGCTGTTAAATAAAGAGTTCAGAGTGGACATGTGTCAATAGAGCATATTGGGACAAATTTCATGATTGCAAATCTGCTTACTAAGGGATTGATACCCAAGGTCTTTCGTGAGCACACTGCTCATATGGGTGTAATATCTTTTGAGGATATCTAGTTTCAGTGGTTTGTATTTCTGTACTTTTCATATTAAACACATATATTGTCATTTTACATATGATTTATGGTTAAAGTTACTTTCGATTATAAAATTTTGGTTTATTATCTCTGAACTAAATATGGTTTATAGTTAAAGTAATTTTCGATTATAAAGTTATTAATTAATTATCTCTGAACTCATTTGAAAATAATTTCACTAAGGTATTAAGGTGGACCAGTTGAAAATAGGCATGTTAAGATCACATCACGTATAATTTCCATGCTACACATCCATACTTGATCCTTGTCATTCAATTATGTCAATATACGTAACTATTGATGGGTTTAGTTACGATATAAGTAGCGAAAGCCGCTTTGATCCTATGTTGATATGATTGATGAACTGAATTGTTTGGGTATGCATTCGGTAATAATAGCAAAATTCTGAATACTCATAATGTTATGTTTACTGCACAATTATAAGGTAACATATATAACCCAAATGAGATGTTGTAAGAATTTTAATCGAACATGTGGGCTTATATGTGAAATATTATATATTAAATTAAAGGCTATCAATTTTGGTTAGCCCATTTAAAATGATCTAATAAAGTTTCGGTATTTTAGGTTTTGAAGCTTTTAATTAAAGTATGAGCCTTTATGTGTAGAGACCATACATATTCTTAATTTTATGATGGACCGAATTAAGTTAATGGACCGTTAATATATATATGTGTGTGTGTGTGTGTGTGTGTGTGTGTGTGTGAATTGTTTATGGTCCCGAGATTATATGTGAATTGTTCATTCTGTTCTGACTCTCATCTTCAGAGAGAAATAAAGGAACAACGTATTGATTTGAAAGACTAAAATCGCAGGATTCATTCATTGCAATAATCATGTCTGATTCAGGTACGCTTTCATTTCAGTTCATATTCTTGATGCTCCAATATGAACGATCATTATAACGGTACAAAATTTTCCCAACCTAACCAACTTTAAGTTGGGCTTTAAATGTAGTCCATTCTCTGTGAAGTTTGGCAAATCTATCTATGTAGACTCACTATGCTTTTATTGTTACAATGACCATATAATATAATTCTTTTTCAAGCAAAATATTTCTCTCTCTAATCTCCAACTTGAGACGATCTGAGATTGTTTTTACATCAACCAAGGAAGAATCTATATATATATATATATTTGCTATATCAATATAAATCAAATATATACAAGAAAACGTACAAAATAAAATAGACCCACGTGCAACGTCATGGTATCAATTTGGGTCGCACTGCCCAAGCCCGAGCGAACGACGTCTCTCTTATAAGAATTTTATTCACGTGTTTCAAAAAAAATAAAAATGATGCTCATGTCAGCACGTAAAGTTGGACTTAAAACTGCACCAGCATCTTAAACTATACCCATGTTTTTATTCATGCGTTCCATTAATCTATTTAAAAAAAATGTAACGAAGAAATAAAGCTGTTCTACTTGGACAATTATTTGCTCGAGAACATTAAAGTATACATGTTATTCATGTGTTCCCATATTTAAGAATCTAATCACGTGTGAATTTTGTCTTAAACTCGTTAAACTATATATTTTATTCATGTGTGTCCTATTATTATTGATGTAATGATGTGCGAATTTTGTCTTAAAACTGTTTAAAAACTTATTTGCGATGATCAGAGAACAACCAATGGGGAATTTCTACTTATATAATGGAGTCCTCTTATTTCTGTAACTCGTATGCTAATAAGTTGCACGGAAACCGAAACAGATACGAAAGAAGCAATGGCAGTAAAGGGCAAGAGACAACCACACGTATTGGCTGTTCCGTTTCCGGCTCAAGGACATGTCCGGCCACTCATGAAATTGTGTCGACGAATTGCCAGTCGAGGGATTAAGGTTACATTCGTTAACACGGAATACATACATGCAAAAGTTGTTGCTGCAATGTCTGAGGAGGATAAGAAGCAAAACCCGATACAACTTATCTCGATACCAGATGGATTGCCAACTGATGATGACAGAAGTCCTGGATTCGAGTTAATGGAAAGTGTTTTAAGAACGATGCCTGGAAATTTGACGAATTTGATCGAGAAAATTAACGGTCGAAGCAGTGGTGAAAAGATTACTTGTGTAATAGCTGATATCACCATTGGATGGATACTTGATGTCACACAGAAATTGGGAGCTGAATCAGTAGTCTTCCAATCTGCTGCAGCAGCAGGCATGGCCATGGTACTTCAAATTCCAAAGCTTATTCAAGCAGGAAATCTAGATATAAATGGTAAAGTTCTATCTTTGCTCTTTTTTTTATCATTTTCTTCTCTGTTTATCGTTTGTTTTCTAATTTCTCAACTTGTTACTCTCTAACTGTTTATACTTTTTAAGTCAAAACAAAATGCATTGATTTAAGTGTCGGTTTCACCCATTTATGAAAATTGTACACATACTATTGTCTTTAATGAAAATAAATCTGACGTGTTAAAATTATAAAAAATCGATAAATGTCCAATTTGTTCTCCTTGCAGGATCTGTCAAGAAAAATGAATTGATCAACCTGTCAGATAATATACCTACCTGGAGAAAAAATGAACTTTCATGGAGTTTCCCCGGTGACCTAAAGACTCAATTGATAGTGTTTGAAACTTTCATGGCTGCCGGAAAAACAGCACGTCATGCTAAATGGCTGCTCTGCAATACATTTTATGAACTCGAACCATCAGCTTGTAATTTGATTCCCAACTTTCTGCCTGTTGGACCATTGCTTAGTACTAACAAGTCGAAGTCATCTGCCACTGGAGGGAGCTTTTGGCTAGAGGATACAACTTGTTTTAGCTGGCTAGATAAACAACCAATTGGCTCGGTGATCTATGTTTCTTTTGGCAGCATAGCTGTTTTCTCTCAGGACCAGTTAAATGAACTAGCACTGGCTCTTGAACTTGCAGGCCGGCCATTTCTATGGGTCGTTAGATCAAATCTTGCCAATGGGTCGCAAGTCAAGTTCCCAAATGGTTTCCTGGAAAAAGTGGCAAAACGAGCAAAAATTGTCGATTGGGCACCTCAGGAAAAAGTATTAGCTCATTCTTCTATCGCCTGTTTTTTAAGCCATTGTGGATGGAACTCGACCGTGGAGGGTTTAACCATGGGAGTCCCTTTCCTATGTTGGCCTTATTTTTCGGATCAATACCACAACCAGGATTACATTTGTGACATGTGGAAGATTGGTTTGAGACTCAACCCAGACGAGAATGGACTCAGATCAAGGCTTGAAATTTCGACTAAAATAGAAATGCTTCTTTCTGACCATAGTATTAAAACGAATGCTATAAAACTGAAGGAAATGGCTCTTAAGAGTGTAAGTGGATCAGGATCTTCTTCTCAGAATTTCGAGACATTTATCGATCATCTGAAGAATTGAAGATGATTGCTTAGATTTATTTTCATATTTCTTGTTGGTAAATGAATCTTGTTGCACTGTTCTTTTATTATGAATCTTAGCAATTGTGCTGTCAATTTTATCTTTAATTTCATATTTTGCACCGAGTTTTCCAAACATATTAGACCCTCAAATATATTTTGTTTCAACCTGCATCTCTTGACCAACATAACTGTATCCCTTGCACTAGACACGGTCTCAATGCTACAGCTGTTAAGAAATATAGGATTATTTTGTTTTATTATTATTAAGGGTTTTATTATTATTAAGGGTAGAATAGTCTTTTTAGTTTCTTTTGTTAGACTATATATAATTTCTTTGTATTTAGGTTAAATTAATTTTGTATTCAATTGTATTATGCAGAATTAATGAAACTCTAGCCTCGTCTTCTTTTTCTTTATTTCCTTGGATTGTTTAACATGGTATCATAACTAAGTTTCATGGGATGAGGCTTAATCTCAAACATAGCTTTCGCGGATTCAATTCTGCGGTGAGTTGGCTGAGGGTTGCAAGGGGTAGAGCGACCCTGCCAAGGTTCAGGCCGAAGCCACGATTTTTTTTTTTCAGTTTATGCGATCTGATATTTCGTTTTGCCAAAAATTCCCAATAGGTCATCGAACTTTGCAAATTTGGACGCCATACATAAATAGTTCAGTGACCCCTTAAGAATTTTTTGCAAAGTTGAATGACTATCTAGGGAAGTTTTGGCAAAATTCAATGACTATTTAGGGAAATTTCGAAGTCCGGTGACATACTAGAAACTTTTTGCAAAGTTCAGTAACTAATTAAGGAACTTTTGAAATTCGATGACCTCCTGAGAACTTGTAGGAAAGTTTAGTGACTATTTAGGGTATTAACCCAAAAATCATAGACGAAAGTATTGGAACTGCTTAAGCATTTGTTGACATCATCATCGGAGTTCATAAATCGAGTGTAATTCACAATTTGAAAACAAAAGAAGCAACAGTATAATATTGACGAAATATTAGTACAAGGAGAGTCGGAATTGATAAAAAAAATGGAAACAAAAGGAACAACTGTATAAAAATTGCAAAATTATACTACTAAAGAGATCATGAGTATTAGGAGATTATAGAAAATGCTGAAATGTGAAGAATTTGGTTTCTTCCCTCCCTATTTATAGACTTCGTATTCGACCTTACAAAAAAATTTAAAATCTTCAAATTTCTGAATTGATGGCACTTTGACATCTACACAATTTGCATGGGCGACGACGAGCTCAGCTCACAAGTCAAGTGTAACTCACTTGCGAGTCATTGATGAGCTCACTCGTCCAGTTCGTGAGTCAACTCTGCAAGCCGCTCGTAAATTGCTGCTCGGCTCACGACCACAACTCACCTCGAGCACAAGCGAATTGCCCACTTAACAACCCTAGGGTAGGAGAAAATAATTGTTTTCTCCTTTTGTTCTGTCTCATTTTTTATTTTTATTTTTTTTCTGTTTAAGGGCAATATCATCATTTTGTACAAGTTTTATAGATTTTTGGATGTAAACCGTCCATAAGAACCAAGTCTACTAATTTATCAAAGGTTCGGGAAAAAAAAACCAAACTAAGTACAGGTTAGGGAAAGGATAGCAATTCATGCAAAGGTTCAGTAGGAAATTTGCAATTTATCCTATTTTTTATAAATGTCTTAGGTATAGAGATGTCAAATGTGTCAATCCAACATGTGAAAAACACGATCCAAACATTGCCCGAGCCTTGTGAGAACAAGGTAGGCTGTCCCCCATTGCGCAGACTACACATAGAAGCAAACCCCCATGTGATGTAGCAAAAGTTTATAGGAAAGAACAAAATTTCATTAAAATCCAGAAACTTTTTAATTAGATCATGAATGCCAAGAGAAAGACTATTTGAGGGGAAAAAAACTCGAATTTTATAATAATCAAAAACATCTAACTGCTATAAGGCTTACCGCTCATATTTAAAACCGTACATAAATTTTGAATAATGACTAAACTCCCAGATACCGATTACTTCTAGATACCTATAAGAATTAAAGATAACGACTGACTCTAAATGGAATTAAAAATCTTAATCTAATTAGAATTCAAAAAATTATCCAGAAAACTAAAATAAAAAAATGTGTTTTCAGAATCCTAAACAACGGATTTGACCGAAAAAGGCCTTATGTCAGGGGCGCTACTGTGTTTTGTTCATTGGTCCATTTCCACTCAAAATAGACACAAAATTCATCGAAAACAGACACACTGAAAAAATTGCTTCTTTCATCACGATCTTTCTTTTCATAATGAAATCCTCCTTTCTGTCAACACAAGTCAAAATTTTAGAGAGTAAATATGCAAAATTGAGCAGAAAGCGTGTACATCACCCCCACCCCCCAATTGGCCTAACACGGCCGTGTCAATTAACGGACCAAACTTTATTAATCAACACACCAGAGTTGCATTCATTTATCCCCTACAATTCAAGAACACTCCTTAATCCCAGCCTTTTTGTCTGATGTGTTAACTTCCTATCCGACCTTTGTCAGAAAAGGAGTCTCTTGGCGTGCAAATAGACCAACACTCGTCCATGAACCCAATAAACATGCTTCAGTTAGCATATAAAGGTAGTCAATCAATAAACACATACATTTGTCAAAATTAAAAATAAATATCCCACAACTCTTAACAAGGTTTACGAAAACTGAGTTCCATTCAATTTTGAACAATCAAATACAAGATGAAATCATTATGTACATGCAAAGCCACGTGAAGGCAACGTTGCATATCAAATAATAAAAACTTGCAATCTCCAAAAGGCAAACACAAGATATATGATCTTGACAACGTTTTTCCCGCATCAGTCAATCCCATTTCAGAGAAACACGGTCGGAGAAAATCATGTAATATTAATCTTACCCAAGTAATTGACAATCTTCTGCTGCATATCCTTGGAGATTATTTAGTCTGCTGTCCAGCTCTGCTCAACAATCTCACGCACCTTCCTGTTATATTCACGCTTGTTTTCGCTAAACATCCGAGCTGCTTCAGAATTTGCTGGTGAGTTTGGATTTGGATCACAAAGCAGTGACTGCAATAGTAAAAAGGGATGAATTAGGAAATTCCAAGAATGAAAACCCAACCTCGGCAGGCATTAATATGTTATGTAACTTTATTTCATACATCATTTTATAAACACGTTTTACTAATTTGAATGGTGAATGTATGTCATAATTTCCATATCAACCGGTGTAGCTAAATTAGGAGGGAATGAAAGAAAAAGGAAAAATACTTTCATATCTCTATCACGTGTTCAAGAAACCAGTTCCAAAAGATCCAACAAACAGAAGCCTGAACGGCATGCGAGAGGGTACTCGATGAGAAGAATATTTATATATTTTCTGATGGAAGAAAAAACCGATTTATTAACACAGGAAATACAAGAACTTCTTACACCCACCAAAGTTTCACCAGTAAAGGAAACACCATCCTACAAACCATGAGAAAATCCTAAGATGATTCTCGAAATTCTTGTATTCCTTCGACTCCAAATAGATCAAATAATGGTTATCAAATCAACTCTTAAAAAAAAAAAAAACCTGGCATTCTAATCCAAACCCAAAATTTGATAAAGAAAAAAACTTCATCTAAGATGCAGGGATTACGAGAGATTCCCTGAAAGAGAAACTAGTTTTCCCGATAACACTGGCAATAGGACAGTGCAAGAACAAATATGAGTGTGCCTCATTACTCCACTGACATGACACAAACAACCGGGGAGAAAGCCCTTGAGGTCAATGCATTAGTAACAAATCCTTACTGTTATAAGCCAGTGAAGGATCGAAGACAACGTAAACATTTACCTTGAAGATCCTTGTATCTCCGAATGAAAGAGCTCGACAAGAAAAGGCGATGCCTTGTGATCGGGAAGACTAATAATAAAAGATTTGAAATTATTAGAAGCCTAAATCCTGTAAACCATAATAGAGAAGGATTGAAAGAATCTAAAAGATTTACTAAAACTATCAGATCCTCGACCTCCCTATCTTCGAGATACTTGGAAATGTAAATAAACGTGAAAACTAATGCTCTATCACGAACAGGATATCTAAAGACTGAGGATTTCTGAAGATAAGAGAGATGAAACAATTGTCAATAGGTGAAAGAAAACAGAGGGTCTCTCCTCAAGGGATCCTCCAAAGAAGAACTGGAAAATACCTACCAGAAGGTGTAACAATAGAGATATTATGGATACAACTAATACATAAATTTCCAAGGGCTCAAGTGAGAGACAACAAAACCGATACCAGCATCACCACCACGTGCTGAACCAGATTTGCTATTAATTACGCTGGGCCAAAGGGAAGAAGCTTCCAAAGGAACATAGTTCAATGTGCAACTATATTAAAGATCATAACTTAATGCATATTGAAACTCACTTTTAATGCTTTTGTCGTGGGAAGCATGAGTGATGAGTGTGTTTAACTCATGCAATTAATACCATTTTAATTTGATAATTTGTAAGATCTTTTGAGTTTTAGAACGTTATGATGTGTGTGTTAATGTTGTTTTATAGGATTTAAAGAGGCCAATGAGCAAGGAAGAAGATGAAACAAGAAAAGACGACTTGGAAATAGGCGAAGAGTGCAAAGAAAGAGGCCAAACAAGCATGAATATGAAGTGGGCTGAACCACAAAGGCAGCCTAAGCACCACACTCTTGGACATTAATTCATTGATCTTGTGAATTTATAATGAGTCGAGAGGTGAGTTATAGATTTATACCAAGTAATAAAATTCGTAAACTAATATAAAAGTGTAGATATACATTTTCTAATTAATGCGGTCGTTACATGGATTCTTAGAAATTGAATGCGTTTGACTAAGCTGTATCTTCATTCACATAGAGATAAAATCAATTTGAATTCAAGAGAGGTAAATTAAATACGTTAGAAAAATTCGATCGAGCACTACATTATGTTATGAATCTTGATTAAAGAATTAAAGGTAATCAATAAATGAAATTGTGTGCCCTAATATCCCTTTCATATTTCAACCTAATTTGAATTTTTGTGTGTTATGATACATTCAATTTGTAAGAAATAGTAGATCAACAATCATCAAATTATTATTTGTTTTCGTCAGATAAAAGCAGAGAAAGTAAACTAGGAATAAATAACAGTCTATGTGGGAACGATTATCCAGACTCAAATGTCCATTTTATTACTTATTCGATATCAAACACTTGCGGGATATAAAACCGGCAGCAATGTGTGATAGAATATAGAGCATCTTCCTAGGGAACTGGACTTCATGCATTTGCACCCTACAAAAACAACTAAAGCTAGGAGAAATAAGCATTGAAAACACACTGCCTGTTTACTGCCATTATAGTTAAAACAGAAAAAAAACTCTGGGAATTTCCTTGGATCTACCCTTTTTTTACAATTACATACAGAATGAAGAAATATTTTGAATTTTAGCTTAGCAGTGTTTGATAAATTCATTCTACCTAACAATTATGATCTCATTAATAAATGTTTTCTTAATATAGTTATATAAGTGAGCAAGGAAAGAGAGAATCAATATTTATCGCTCATGGTACCTGGATAGATGTAAGTATAGCTGCCACATCATATATTGGACTCCACTGATTTTGTAGAATATCCAGGCAAATACTTCCATCTGCATAAACTGGCCAAGAACGAAACAAGATCATGAGACCAGCATAAATATCACTCATAGCATATTGCATTCAAAGTCATTATACGCGTAGATAAAGCTAAAGAACCAGTGGATTTCATTGTAGCAGAAGAGGTACACTCGTAAAAAATAGCAAGGTATGAAAAACTGACAGGTCAGGACACATCTATTATAATATGCATTTATATGTAACATTTTCTGAACATTTTTAAATATAAAATTAGTATCTCTCTAGCTTTAGCTTTTATGTTGAATTATGTAGGTTAAATATTTTTTATTCGTTAGAGTGGCAGCTCTTTGTTTTACTTTTTATTAGTGTTGCAAATAAAATTAAAGTGTACCTAAAACTGCGTATAGTAGTAGGTGTAAAACAAATTGAATTCCTATAATTTTCATATATTAGGCCCTAGTTTGAGCCCCATTTTATATAATACATTTTTCTCCAAATTGATTTTCAATCACATATTCTCTTAATAAAATAATTTTACACGCAAACCTAAAAAAAAATTTCCCACTTTTCAACCCACATTCTCCAAAAAAAATCAATATTCCAAAATCTATTTTTACCAAATAATGGGGCTCAAACAAGGGCTTGAATTTAGATTACCATTTTATGTAAATGCTTTTATAATTTGAACTTCCCTATTTTCCATTCCTCTATTCCAAAATTGATATAAAAAATGGGGCTGGGCGCATCCCTTAAAAGACATACTCGCATGCCAGGAATTAAAAAAATATATATAGGACCCACAACTTGGTGCATTGGACACATGTCCAAGATGTGTCACTATCCCAACATGTCATCTTTGCTTAGCCATCTAGAAAATCTTATATAAATGACAATAATGTAACTGAGGCTGCTCAATTTCCTAAAATACGACGAGTATTATATGCAAAGCAGGAGTTAGTTCTAGTCTTCTAGATAATTTTTGTATGGCCACATACTATTTCTTCTTCTGAAATACCTAGAGATTACAAAGAGATGCAATAATCACATACACAAATATAGAAACAAACAGACAAACACAAAGGACAAATCTCTATTTATTCTCCTAAATCAGAAAGCTTGCACCATTGGGCTATTCCATGCAAATGTTCTAAAGGAAAAAATAAACGAAACTGATTTTAATAATAAAGTCCATATGTATTGAACATGACTATATGATCAAATAGAAGTAATAGATCTTAAATTACTTACTATTTGGATGGAACATCCGGGAGATGAATCGCACTGTTGGTGGCTTGTTTGGGTAATCCTCAGTGAATTGAAGTGTCAACTTAAACGTACCTAAAAGCAAAAAGTAATATGCCCAATGATAACTATAAATTTCCCAGGTATAGAACGGAACATTATTCAGCACATAATGAAAAAGGGAAAAGGAAATATGAGAAGCAGCATTTTATGTAGACCCAAAGCAGCAATCATTCAAATTTCTCACAAGTGTGAAATCCAAAGATTTTATGCGATGATGAGAATCTACATCTACACAATTAAAAGAACTCATTAAGTGGCCATATAAGAAGCACGGATATGGATACATAGTTAAAATACGATACGATATAGGTACGCCAATATGACTTTTTAAAAAAATTAGGATACGCGAATACATGTTATAAAATTCAACATAATTTCATTAATATAAAAAAAAAATTAAAACAGAAGCATAATAATAAAAATAAAATACTAAAACATTTTATCTTAATCCTTAATTATTTCATTTTTATTTTCTTCAACATCAACAATATCAACTTCTTCATTATCATTAAAATAACTATCTCCTAATATGGCTCTCTAATAATAGATTAGCAAGCTCAAGCAGTCCAACATCTTCAAGAGTATCAAATAAGTCTCCAGCAATGTCCCACATTTTAGATTCTTCTTTTGAATATAGATTTAATTTTCTTGATAAAAGACGTAGATTGCTATGAATGAAAATTAATTCTTTAGCTCGTTGTGAAGTTATTTTATTCCTTCTCATATAGTGCAAAAAGAGTACTTCCTATTTCTTTCAACACAAGATGATGAAGAAAGCTGCACAAGAAGTTTCAAATCAATGCTTTGAAGCAAAAATGCACGTGAACCATGAAGTAGCCACCATGTTTTTGAATCCATATTATACCTATTAGTGATGGAATTAAACTCACCAATAACATTCTTCTTCATGTGTCCTAACGAACCAAATACGTATTGAAAATGATCTCATATGTATCGAAAAATTTAAAAATGTATAAATACATAAAATAATTTTAAAAAAAGTATCTAATATGTATCGGAGGGTATAGAAAGTCCAATATTGGATATGTATCGAATATGGGTAAGTAATGAGTTTGCAAGTATCCGTGCTTCTCAAATGGCTATCATCTAGAGGATAATCTCTCCATGGCAAAAGAGAGCATAAAATCAGCAAATGAAGAGAAGACATTCTACCCTTATAAGCAAAACATATGGGGCTGTAATTTATTTTTTTTAACATCTTCGTGCAAAATAAGAGCTCATCTAGCTAACCATACTATACAGACAGATCAATGTATTTTAAACTTCAACCTTTGTGTCCTTGTTATGCACTAAATTGACTCAATCACAGCACATTCAATTCTCCAACGTAGAATCGATAATAAAAGAAAATCATCCTATTCAGCTGTTAAAAAATAAACCAACAGTGATTTAACCACTGTCACAAACTGCAGCACATCTAATATAAAAACCTTTATTCGTACTCAGAATGGTAGATAGATCATGTGGAATGTGCATCCTCATTAATGTGTCCATTTTATGAGGTGTGTCAATATCAGAAAAGTATCTAAAAAGGCTTACTGCCAAAAATCTAGTTCGGAAGTATAAATCCATGATGAACCCCAACATATTAACAAGTAGTTCTGACAAGTGCGGGATTAAAAGTTAGAACCACATATAATGAAACTGAAACAATCAAATAATGCACCAATTATCATTGAAATGAACACAAAACTTAAATTTTAGAGTAAGAATTGCCTCACCTCCGTCCCAAGGAGTGTCATCGGGGCTGCATTTCAGAAACAGCAAAGAATCAGTAAAAATTTGAACTTCAATGGATCACTAATGGCGCGCAATAAATTCACAGAATATACCCAAAAATAACGGCGTTCCACAGCATGATGTTATTATCATATGGTGCGCCGCTGATGCCGGCTGGAGGGTCCTGCTGCAAACGCTTGAAATCCCTCATCAATCGTTTCCTCGACGGCGTGGACATCCTCACCGCCTACAATCAACACTCCAGTTAAAATACACCTTTCCCTAATTCCCAATTCCACACAAAAACAAGAAAACTCCACTACAACAAAAATAAATCCTAACCCACATCACCAGATCAATCAAGAAAACAACATCAAAACCTAGATCCACAAATTCTAGGCAAAATCAATTACTGCCCCTACAAGTCGAAATCAATAAACTCGGGGCCCTATTTAACATATACATATACACGACTTATGCACGACAACAAGAGGAATTTACCCGAGAGTGAAAGCGGCAAGAATTACTTCCTTTTTCTTGAGAAAAATTGATGAAATTACGATCGGCCGCCAGAGGAGTTTGTGACTATTCCTGGCCCTTAAATACAAGAAGTTTTCAGAAAAAAAAATAATTTTAAATACAAGAAATAGACATTTTCGGTTGGCGTCATATATAAGCAGATCGAGGCATTTATATGCATGTCAGTGCGTGCGCGAAAGGGCTTATAATTTATTTTTATTTTTATTTTACAAATATATTGTTATTGGATTTGGCGGCCCGTTGGACCCCAATTTTTGCACAAAATGAATTTAAAATAGTATTTTATTGAATAATATGTAGTTAAAAATTAAAAAAAAAAGAATTGCGTTTAATAGTATTTTATTAAAAAATGTGTTGTTAAAAATAATATTTTAAAAATAATGAATACCAAACAATGAGATAATATTGGATAAATAATTTTTTTTTTAATAAAAAATGAGGGATAATTTTTTTTGTAAAGACTTCAATACCAACCCCAAAATCTGAGTATCTTGAGAATAAGATCGAAACAATTCTCAAGTGAAAATAGAATGAGTGATTCTGAAAAAAAAAAAACTATTTTGATTGAACCAAAAAAGATTCAGTTCCTATTTTTCATATGGAACCATTGGTTTGAGTTCGATTATGTTTCAAATAAAATTTTTAGTATATGTTCTTATTTCAATTTTTCACGGTTTATAACTTTATATTATAATTCATAAAACTTAGAATTAAATTGAATACATATGAATTATATAAATTACGATTTTTTCTAGAAAAATAATTTTAATACCGAATCAAATTTTGGTTCTTGTGGTTCTATAGCTAGAACCAAGAATTGGACTAGAGTCATTCAATTCTCGATTCTAAAATCTAGAACTGGATAGAATTGTCTAGATTCGTCCCCTTTTTGCTTAGGGTTAAATGGTACCGAGTAAAAATGACATCCTCTAAATTCTTGTATCAATACCTTCTTAGGGCTTGACCATTCTTACATGATTTAGATTTATCTCTGAGGACGTCTAATCGTATTAAAAGCTTGTTTGTCTTAGATTTTTGCGAAATCATTTTAGAACACACAGTTCATTGAGTTCATAATTTTTATTCGTTTTTTAAATTACACAAACTAAAAAAAGTGACTTTTCACTTGAAATCTTTGTCAAACAAGTTATAAATCAAGTTTTTAAATTCATTTTTCCCTTTATTTACCCTAAAACGTGTCTATGGTGAATACAACCATGCTACATTACCATAAAAAGTTTGATATCTTCCTTAACAAAATGTCATTCGACTATTTAAAAAATAATCAACTTTTACCTCCAATTATTTGTTGTCGCCAAAATATCTATCAACTAAGACGTCAACATTCTCTAGTAAAGTAATGGGACCCACTTTTCTTTAATGAATTTAAGAATATATGGAAAAGAAAATTCAAACCACATACAAAATTTATTGAATAGAATCTTTACATTACAACTATCGAGCTATTCTTGGCTCGTCTCCAATGACAAAATTATGAAAGAATGGCGACTTTTGGGCATTGTTTTGTTTTTGAGTCCTCTGTCATCGTTTTCTATATGAATATATGATATGGGTAGTTGAATTTTATTGTTGACCAATTGACCATATTGATAATCGCTCTATTACACACTTTTTTTAGTTACTCTTTCATGAAAATTGAGAAATAATCAAAATATTCATTGATCAAATCATTCAACCCACATTATTTTCTACATTAATTATTTCATTATAAATTATTATATACTAAATATTCCACTTCATCGAAAGTATATAAAAGTATAAGATTAGTTTTTAATATTTACATTAAATATCTTGTGGAATTCATAAGACAATAGTGAGGTTAAAATTTGATCAACAAAGTGACACTTAAAAACCCACTTTAAATAATATGATTTACTTGATTTAATTGTTTTTGGGAAATGCTTAATTTGACAGAAAATTATGAGTGTTTAATTTATAGAAGAAAAAAGACAGTATAAACTTCACGTTTGGTGGGTTTCTTTTTAAGCCTTTGTTTGGTTCAGACAAAAAAAAAGTGAATAAAATTTAAGTTAAAGTCAACAATTAATTTTAATCACATATTTTATGAAATCCACAACTTTTATGGAATAAATTGTTATAAATAAGCCATACGTCTTTATTTGGTTATGGGGCATAAAGAATAATATTATTCATAGTAAGCGATTGCAATCATCATTTTACGTGCTATTTCACGTGATATAATTTTAATATAAAAAGAAATAATTTTTAATAATATACCATATAAGACTCCACATATGATGACTACTGCGACCGTGACTAAGAAGAGTACTACTTTGACATTTATGTCAATCCAAAATCATTCCCTATTGGGTACAATTGATGAATTCAATCACGTAAAAATAGTAGTAGTTTCTTAATAATTCTCAAATGTATAGAATCCATTATTCCATTACTGCAGATATTCTTATATAGTTTGGTTGTGTTTTAGCACCATGTTGAGGACTTGTATTGCGTCTATATAATAGTGTTTTTAAGTACAAATGTCCATGTAAATAAGTACTCACATCTCTTTTTTCTTTTTTCTTTTTTATTGACAAATGAGTCTTCAACTTCAACTTCTACTTCTACATTGTGTGAGTCCTTGTAAACAAATTTGATGAAAAAATACCGTCATCCAATCACTTCGATCACATCCATAAGAAGCTGAGGTTTCTTAATATGTTGAGTGGAAAATTTGAGGAGAAAATGTGCCCATACTTCGGAGGTATTAATGGATGAACATAATCAAGATTGAAGTGGGGGAGTCAAAGTCAAAAAGAGGATTCTTCACTTTCTTCTCTTATTTAAGTCGTCGTCTATTGTGGTTTAGGAAATTTTTCTTTCAAGGAGACAGCGGGGATTCAAATTCCCCCCGAGGGGGTAGAGTACCATTTCATGACCCATGACAAGAGCTGGGATCATTTTGAATGCAAAAAGTCTTCAACGTTGTAATTCTTTTCGAAACACCAATAGACACTAGAGATAGGATCGGCCGGATCCCAAGTACCTCTCATATGAAACTTGGAAAAGGATGGGATATGGAACATCGTTAAAAGTATTTTTCATTCAAAGTAGCTTGGCTATTGTGTCATTGGAAGATCTTAAAAACTAAAATTAACCCCCAACATGAAATTATTGTGATTGTGGATTGACGAATTGCAATATTATGAATGTTATGATAGAAATACGGTGAAGATCAAAATTGAATTTGGTATACAATGATAGATTCTTGTTCAACATTTCAAATTGATTCGTAAGGAAATGTTGAATATCGAGATCAACTATAATTTGAAGTTGGAAGATCGCCTAGATGGCTAGATCCTTTCCAGCTTGATTAGTTGGGATTTGGTTAAATTTTAATTTGTATTAATTAGGCCCTATACTTTTTAATGTTTTTCAAACTCATACTGTTTTCCAAATATGGTGTTTTTGTGCTACTAATTCCATTTTCTCTCACGGCACAATTACCATCCGCTTTCATTCTCACTTTCTATTTTTATACATTTAGCCTCTGTTTAAACCACATTAAAATTTTTATTTTCTTTCTTCTACTCATTTTCAACAATAACTTTTTTAATAAAATAATATTTTTCATCACATCAATAATTTTTCCTTCTTTTTCAACCACATACTCTATCAATCTATGTTGACGTGCCGAGCTTTGGTTAACGTGTCGAGGTTATAGTTCAGTAAGATCGAATTAATACACGTGATGAGCACGTGATAATGTGAGCTCGATAATGCGAGGTCAGCTCGGATGGTTAGCGTGTTGAGGAAGATAGTGTAATCTCCCGAGAAAAAGGAAAAGATTCTAATGATTGAAGATCATTGACATAATCAATATGTTGGTCAATCAGAAAGATCCGATGGAACAATCTGATATCAGTGCTTACATAAGCCCTGACTAAATATTTCGGCTCTTTTCCCAAGATTAGCTTCATTAAACTGTCATGTTGAGCTCGGTAGCCAATCGAATTATCCCAGCATATGTACTTCCTTAGCTCGGAATTGTGGCGACAAGAAAGGAAATTAATGAAACATGTACTTTCCCTCATATTAAAGGGAGAATAGTGGTAATACAAGAGGAGACTCTTTTTTCACTCAAGTAATGTCCTTACATATCATATTTCAAATATCTTCTTAGAAAAAGGCAAGATGAACAAATTTGTAACTACATTATCAACTCTACTTAAAGTTGACCCGAGAATTGTTCTTAAAATTTTTGGCATCAACAATCTACTATTCCAAAATATATTCTCCAAAACAATGTAGTTCAAAATAATCTCTACAAGTTGAATCCTCCCTCCAAATAATGCTATACGTACATAATTTGTTCACCGAATGTTTTTATTTTTTATTTATTATTATTATTATTATTATTATTTTTTTTTTTTTTGCAGATGATACTTGGGAATATTTCATTGGAAGTTGAAAAAGAAAAAAGGAAAAAGGAAAAAGCATGTACGCATGGTTTTTTTCCCTCCCACATACCAACTTTTTTCCATTGCCAATCCACTTTGATACGACGATATCTTGTAAATTTTACTCAAGTTTCAGGAAGCTTTGCACTCCCTATAGAGCAATCTATCCCATTAGGGTCTGCTTGGGAGTTTTGATGTATAAATTATAAACATTTTATAAAGTATCGATTTTGAGCGTTTATGAGCAAATTAGTTTTAGTGATTTTAGTAACAATTTTCACAAAAAAAAAAAAAAAAAAAAATTACATATGATACTTGGCAACATTTCATTGAAAGTTGAAAAAAAAATTTACAACGATATCTTGTAAACTTTTTTCCACTCCCAATCCACTTTGATACAACGATATCTTGTAAATTTTACTCCAAGTTTCATAGCAAGTTTAACATTCCCTATAGAGCAATCCATCCCATTAGGGCCTGCTTGGGAGTTTTGATGTGCCGTTATAAAATTTTTTTAAAGTATCGATTTTGAGTGTTTATGAGCGAATCAGATTGAATGATTTTAGTAACTGTTTCGCGTGGAAATCGCTAACAATTAAAAGAAGGTTCAGATGATTGTGTAAGGAACAACAACGTCTTGAGATAAAGTCCCAACGATGGGTGTTTTATTTATGAAAATTACAAGTTGCAAGAAGCGAAATGTCTCCAAGGGACACAAGCACATGAAGTAATTGAAAGTTGACAAGAAAGAAAATAAACGAAATTGAAATTACATCTTTCTCGGTTTGAGAGTGATTTGATTGATCTTTTTTTTCATGTCCTCTTTCTCTTTTATACTCCTTTGGCCGCTTTTCTTGTAAAAATCGCTTAAAACTGCTCATCGCCCTGTAACTACCTACTTTTCTCCATGATGGACGACTTGTCAAGAAACTACCACTTTAACTGCTGCCATTACTCCTATTATTTAACTGCTTGTAACCGTGATTCTTGAATCGTGGAATGTGATAAGATTGCCCATTAACTGTTTCAGTAACTACTGCTTTATATAACAGTTAGAACACTATACTAGCCCAGATTTTGGACGTCTCGCGGGTTTGAGCGATGATGGGCTCGCTCAGATCATTCTCGCAGGCTTGAGTGATGATGGGCCCTTGCTACATAACTTCATCTTGGGTTTTCACATTATCTTACTTGAGCCCATTCTTCGAATTTCCTAACAGGGCTTTATTCTTTAAACTATTTAATTAAGCCTAATTTTTTTTATGTCAATAATTACCCCCTAATACGTCAAAGTTAATATCAATTATTAATTTTGTGTCATATTCATACTTTACGTTATTATTTTGTTCGGCGGTGACTTTTTACATCCCGAAAAGTGCAATACCACATAACCTATAAACTAAACAACACGCCACTTCGTCGTGTCATTATACCTACGTTTTACATTATCGCTCTTCTATAAAGATTACTGTTCATCTTCTTGCTTTTTCATTACGAAAACTTACACTCTCAAAACCTTCGAGAAGAATTTGCAGTAAATGGCAACTTCACAGAGCCCTTCAGACAACTCCCTTAACTTTGAAGATTTCCAAAGGCTTCTTACCAAGCCTAATATAAATTCGGTCTTCCTTTCACCAGCCAACCCTAACCTTCACAAGTTCTACTCGGGCCCATCATTTAATGATGTTGATTCAGTTGGGCAAGTGGGGATGGGCCAGCTATTCCTTTGCACTCAAGATCCTCCTTTCCTGAACCCTTTTCCATTAAAGCCAATATGTGAAAAAGGTATTCGCATTTGGCCTAAAATTGATACTACTTTCCGTCTTTGACATGCACGTATGACAAAACATGGCCCTACTAAAGCAATTTTTGATCGTGTTGGGATTTCTGATTTATTAGAAATCGCTCTTCGTCCCCCGATTTATGATTTTGTGTTTTCTCCCATTGCTTTGAGTTTTTGGTCCTCTGAATATAATACCTTTATTTTTCCATTTGGCCCAATGTCCATCACTTTAAGGGATGTTGGAACCTTAATCAATCTACCACCCATGGGCGATACCATTTTTCCTGCTATTTTGGTTACTGTCGCTGCCCCAAAATTTGAGAAGAAATTTACTGATTCTTATTCGGGCATGCTAGAACTATATAACAATTCTCCTGCTGAACCTACCCATGCTGTTGAACCTACCCATGCTGAACGTGTTGCCTTTCTTCAAGTCTGACTTTGTAAATATGATATTTGTGTGCCCAGTGTTAAGCCTTCTATAACTTATTTGCCTATAGCGCATGAATTAGCACGTGGTAGGCCTTTAAACCTTTGTTCGTTATTCTTAGTCGTCTTTTACAGAGGCATGGCTTCCCTTTGGCTCACTCAATTGTGGTTGAGAGCGTATTTCCCACAACTTGGTGCTCTATCTGCTCCTCTTCGTTCGGCCAATTATTGTGGGCTAATCATCAACCAATTGAGTCCTGTTAAGATGTCTAGTAGAGAAGTTTTCAAATTCTTCTATAATTTGAATTCCACTCTACCTTTTTTTCCTTTCCCTACTCACTCAATTCCAGCTTACGTACAACTTCCTTCTATCATGGATGATGTGAGCACCTTTTTGCCCGTTTGGGCTCAATATTTAAATAGGAAAGAGTTGTTCCATGACATCCTTACTGGAACAAATGTTAAGGCAATGGTTGAGATTTGTACTCCTCAATTTGTCACCCATCAACTTGGTTTTGGCCAAACGTGGTCTGTTCCTCCCGATTTTTCCAAGAGTCTAACTGAACGGTTCCATACCATCAATAAAATATAGGCACGGGCCATT
Organism: Fraxinus quadrangulata; assembly: GCA_903798255.1. NCBI lineage: Eukaryota > Viridiplantae > Streptophyta > Magnoliopsida > Lamiales > Oleaceae > Fraxinus > Fraxinus quadrangulata. Next base: position 33,055 of record CAIGRB010037462.1, read on the forward strand.
GAGGCTCGTAATACTCTTTTGACCACTAGCTTCTCTTTAGCCCTCTTTTAATCCCACTTTTGTTGTCCATCATCTTTTTAAACAATTCTGGCCGTTGGTGAATCGTAGGTTGTTTGCAACTGATGCTAACCGTGTATTCCATCTGTTGGAACGACCAGGGGCTTCTTCTATTTCTCATATTCTTGCCACTCCTATATCTATCAGGAATCCTCATTCTCCTCTGAAATCCCCACCTGTTCATGCTAAACACTCTGTAATGAGTCCTACTCCATCTAATTCTCCACTTGCTCCAACTGGAACAGCCAAGGGTATTTCCAGCCGTAAATGGCTAGCTTCAGCTTTGCCAAGTCTGCCCGATGATGATGATGATGCTCCTCTTATCGTCAGGATGAATGTATTAGAGTTTACTTAATTATGAAAAATCCTTCATATGTTAATGAAAAGTCTTTCATGTGTTAATGTTTTACTTGAATGTTTTAGAGGAGCTCAACTTCTCCTTCAAGGATTTCGCCTTTGCCTGTCCCTGTACCATCGCTTTCCACTAAAGCTTATTCGTCTAAGTCACCTCAAAAAGGGACTTTATCTAAGGAGAAGCCTAAAGCCCAAGAAACTTTGATCACACAGCCAATTGGAGAACTCCCACATTCTCAGGGCGTTGATCCCCCACGTATTGAACCGGAAGGTAATACATATTGTATTCTCCCCTTACTCATGTTATTGGCCTTTGACTCACTATTATTTGATTTTTACAGAGATTTACATAGATCTGCCTGCTGTGAAAGAGATGCTTGTTTAGATAAAGGAAAGTCCCCACAAGCGGTTGGATCAACCAGTGATGTGCCACAACCTTCCAAAGCTCATGATGAGGTGACATTTGTTTTATTTCTTATCTTTATTTCATTCACTGTAATGAAAATGCCAACTGCTTGCATTTTCCTTTACAGGACGCTAACGCCATTTTACGCTCCATTCAGGATTTGTTTACTTCTTGGGAACAAGCAAGGGCCAGCATTACTTATCGTTCTTCTTCAGCCAGTCGTCCTTCTGCTTCATCTACTGCATTCTCAAACATTCTCAAGCAATCAGTGCTTGAATGTGTTTCCTTTATAGATAGGGACATCAACAATGCCAACGCTTCTAGCCAAAAAAATAAATTCGAGCTTTTACGTGAAAAAATGCCTAAAGTACTTGAGCTTCCTTCGCTTAGAATTTCATCCGATTTGAAGCTAACATTGAAGATTATCCACTCAGAGATAAGTTCGTTGCTAGCCAGAAATGTAGAATTAAAAACCAAGAAGGCTCAGTATCTTCGTGCTGTGAATGAAAAAGAGTCTTTGCTTCAAGAGTTTGAAAAGGCCGATAGCGATCTAACCGAAATCTCCTTTAAAGTTATGGTTGAAAGGCGATATAAATTTTTCCAATTGGGGATTTTCCTATAATGATCTCCAAGAATAGATATTTCCAACTATGGGTCTCGAGCAGTAGAGAAGAATGGCACTACCTAGTGGTAAGAACAAAGAGCAAATCAAAATCATGATTCTTTGATGATGAGCTTAGTCCCAGAGATGAAAGAACTTCAAACCAGGATGGACGGCTATAAAACCAGGTTAGCCGTGAAGAAGCATACGACTTCTCAAGAAGTTGAGCGAAGCAAATCTTTGCTTGAGCGTTACTTGAAATTGGAAGTGGATGAGGAGCTTATGACCGAGCTATCTACTGCTTCCTCTGAACAACGCGATGAATGGGAGAAGTTTAGAGAACAAATGCGTTCTCTTTGTGGCAAACTGTAATTAGGACACTAACCTTTCTTGTAAGACAATTTAATTTTATGATGGCAGCAACTATTGGCTAAACTGTAATGGCAGTCAATGATTGTTTTATTCACTTGTGTGATGGCTTTGCATGGATTCTGAAACAGCATAATTGACGTTTTCCTTAGTCGTCCATATTTCCCAAAAATTTAATTATTAACCTTGTGCAATATTCATGCACATTTCCCCCTTGTGGGATTTTTACACGGAATGAGACTTTTGGTATTCCGACTTTTTCCTCCAATACTTGGAAACCTTCAATTTTGGCATGTACATGACTATTTACATTCCGTCCCTTCGCCTTCTTCAAGCTTCTATAAAGTCGTATACTTGTTATGCATTCATTGTCTTCACCTTCATACTCCACAAAATCAGTTTGTTGCCATCATCGGCATTCAAATGATTAATCTTCTATATCAAACAGATCAATTGTTCCTTTTTTAACAGAGATGAAACGTTTAACCTTTTCCCAATTTCACAATCTGTCTTGATACTCCTTTTTTAACAGAGATGAAACGTTTAACCTTTTTCCAATTTCCCCATCGTCTAGATACTTTCTTTGGTATGGGAGCTATAGGAAATTTTTTTTTGGTTAATGAAGGTCTTCTCAGCATCATTTCCATTTATGATCACCAATCGCTTGTTGAGAGTACTTCTCTAACCATCATTGCAGCGATGCATTTAGGAAGGCATTGCAGTGATACATTTAGGAAGGTGACAAGGCTAATTTACCATTTTCTGTAGTGATTGATAGAGGTACAATGGTAGACTGCTTCTAACTGCGGCTTATAGAACATTTGTATTTTGTATTTCTTGATTTGTAACCAATATTTGATAATGAAAGATTTTAATTGAACATATTTTGTTCTTACTTTATTTGAACATGATCGTTCAACTCTGCCCAGTATTTCACTTATGCATAGAATTTTCTTCTATCTGTTCACTTTCCCATATGAAAGGAACATATTTCTTTAAATATTTACCATTGATAAATTTCACATGCTTCGTGTCATCTAAATCTTCCAAAGGGTATGCTTCATTGGGCAATACGCGTTTCACCGTATATGGTCATTCCCAACTGGGTGACCATTTACCATATTTTGGATCTTTGCTATCCAAATGGAGTATTATTTTCCACACTAAATCACTCAAGCTAAAAGATTTGGCTATAACTTTTTTGTTATAGAAATTAGCCATTTTTCGTTTTTGAACCTGCAATCTACCTAGGATGTTCAATCTTAACTCGTCCAATTCCAATAAATTTTGGACTAGTGATACTGCATGCTCCTCATCGCTTAAATTATTTTGCAAGCTTACTCTAAGTGACAGCATATTGATTTTCATAGGCAACACAGCTTTTTGTCCATAAATAAGTTGAAAATGAGTTATTTTGGTACTTGAACGTGGTGACGTCCTATAAGCCCATAAGGCTTTATTCAACTATTCATGCCAATTTTTGGCATTTTTATTTATCATTTTCCTTATAATATTTTTTAGAATTTTGTTAGAAGATTATGCTTGTCCATTAGATTGAGTGTAATAAGGTGTAGAGTTCACTAGCTTAACTCCAAACTCGCTCAAAAATTCTTTCACTTGATCTCCATTTAAAGAAGTTTCGTGATCTATCATTAGAGTTTGTGGTATCCTAAATCTGTAAATAATATGGTCACGAATAAAGTCTATAATATTTTTCTGAGAGATCTCTTTTAAATGTATTGCTTCTACCCACTTAGTGAAAAAAATCTATCGCAACTATTACAAACGTATGTTGCTTGGACGACGGGGGATAAATCTTCCGTATCANTCCCAAATCTATAAATAATGTGGTCATGAATCAAGCCTATAATATTTTTCTGAGAGATCTCTTTTAAATGTATTGCTTCTACCCACTTAGTGAAAAAAATCTATCGCAACTATTACAAACGTATGTTGCTTGGACGACGGGGGATAAATCTTCCGTATCAAATCTATCGCCCAACATTTAAATGATCAAGGTTTAATAATGGGTGTCATTTCTCTTGCTGACACTCTTTGTATTGGACCATGCTTTTAACATGTTAAGCAACTTCTTGCGTACTGAATGCACGCTTTTCCCATGTTGAGCCAAAAGTATACATTCCTAAGAATTAACTATCTCATTCTTTGGCCAGCCTGATGGGCTCCACATATTCATTCATATACTTCAGCCATGATTGTTTTGGTCTCTTGTGAACTTACACATTTCAATAGTACACCATCTGAGCTTTTCTTGAATAGCTCCTCATATATCAATATGTAATTCAACGAGCGTAACTTCATTTTTCTATTACTCTCTTTGTCGGGTTCTTTCAAGAATATTATTATTTCTGCCCTCAAATCTATTGCATCTCCATTTTGTATGCAATGAATGTCAATCCTTCTCATCATCCGTTGTATTACGGGCAATATCATTCCATATTCACAAGCGGATACCAAATTTAGCACCTTTGAATAACCTGAAGCTATTTCGACTAATTCGTTTGCTAAATCGTTATACTTCCTATTAACGTATTGAAGTTCCACTTGATCAAATTCTTCCAATGATTCTTGGGCGATTTCATATTGATTTATGACATAATCACTTTGGCATCTGAAATTACCAATCAATCGGTAAATTACTAATTGGGAATCGCCCATAATAATTACATTATTTACTCTCAACTCTTTTAACAACTCTAGACCTACAATTAATGCTTCATACTCAGCTTGATTGTTGGTACGCATCTTATCTAGAGTGAAAGTAAACTTATAATAAATTCCTAAATGATTTATTAAAACTATTCATATCCCTGCACCTCTAGATTTTTAGCTACCTTTTGGGGTATATACTGTATTTCAAACTCCGACAATGCCAAAGTCCAAAGGCCTATTCTTTGGTGTAAAATAGGGCAAGAAAGCATGTACTTAACTAAATTTACTTTAGAAATTAAGTAAACAGTTAGAGGCCGTAAATAAGCCCTTAGTTTTGTACATGTGAAATATAAAGTCGGACACAACTTTTCAATAGCAGAGTAATTATATTTACATTTCACTAACTGCCTACTCAAATAGTAAATTGCACTTTCTTCACCAAATTGGTCTTCTTGTGCGACCATTCCAACTATCGATTCTTGTTCAGCCGATATATATACTTTCATTGGCCGTCCTTGGATAGGTGATGCTAACATTGGTGGACTTAACAAATACGTCTTCAGGCTATCAAAAGGCTTTTGATATTCTTCCTTCAAGACGAACTCGTCCTGATTTTTCAACTTTAAAAGAGGCGATAAAACTTTCGTTCGCCCTGTACAATTATAGATAAAACATCTCAAAAATTTTACTTGGCCTAAAAACATTTGCAACTCCTTCTTGTTACCAGGTGCTTTAGCCTCTAAGATGACTTTCACTTTATTTTTATCAAGTTCAATCCTTCTTTTATGCACTGAGAAACCAAGGAAATTTCCTGCATTAATACCAAAAGAACATTTCAAAGGATTCAACTTTAGTTTGTATTGCCTTATTCACTCAAATGAACGTTTTAATTGTTCGAAATGGTCTTCATCTTTAAGAGATTTGACCACTATATCATCTATATACACTTCAACAAATTTACCTATCATGTCGTGAAAAATTAAGTTTATTACCCTTTGATAAGTTGCTCTTACATTTTTCAGGTCGAAAGGCATAAATATTCATTCAAAACATCCTAAAGCCCCAAAGGCACCTAAAGGCAATTTTATGTACATGTTCTTTAGTTATGTAAATTTGGTTGTATCCTGAATATTCGTCCATAAAAGAATACATTACATATCCAAGAGTTGAATCTATTAAAGAATCCACTATAGGCATTGGATATTTATGTTTGGGCATTGCTAAGTTTAAATTTCTAAAGTCTATGCACATCATAATACTACCATTCTTTTTTAACACTAGTACGATATTAGATAATCACTCAACATATCTGGTCGTTCTAATAAAACTTGCATTTAACAGTCGTTCTATTTCTTTCAAGGCAATACATTAGGGACAAAACGCCTAGGAGGTTATTTATGAGGTTTAAAGTTTGACTTAGTTGGTAACCTATGCTCTACCAAACTTTCATCTAGGCCAGGTATGTGTTCATATTCCAAAACAAAACAATATTTATATTCCTTTAATAAAGCGATTAATTTATTACTTACTTCTTGACTAAGCATCTGGCTGACAATGCGACAATTTAAGTCTCTTCTCCATCTTGAACTACTGAAAATGGCTCTTCACCCTAGCTACATAACTCCATCTTGGATTTTCACATGGTCTCACTTGAGCCCATCCTTCGAATTTCCTGAGTTTTGTTTTTTGAACCATTTAATGGAGCCTCAATTTTGTATGTGAACAGTAACGATTTCTAAAATTGACCAATACTTGAGAGTTTGAAAAAAAATTTAAATGAATAAAATTACATATATGTCCATTCGTAAAACGCTTAGTTTATAATTTCTTATGTGAATTCTTTTTACTCGCAAGTGATACTTTTTTTTAATAGATAATTTGTTTACATATAAGTTACATTTAATTTAAAAATTAGATAAAATTAAATATTTACTAAAAATTTGAAGTTAATAATTTTACTTATAAGTGAATTTTATAATTACTAGTCAACGTTGAACGTGTGTTACATGTTATTATGAAATGCTATACAAATACTGTAAGATTAATATTTGAAGATACGTGAATGTTAATTACTTTATAATTAATACCATGTAATATATATATATAATTTCTAATTATGTTGAATTGGAGCTAGTTAGCATACATGGACGTGGATAATGAAATGCATTATTGAATGTGAAATTTTAATTAACTTATAATTAGAATTAATAAAACTAAAATACATAAATTAAGATGAATATTAATTCGATGAACGTGAATATTAATTAATTGAAAATTAATAATAGGGAATTCATACATTAATAAAAACACACATGTGAAATGAATATCTCAAATATACATATACAATAATGGTAACTAAATGTTTAATAAATTAAATACATATTAAAAATAAAAAGTACTGTATTATTGAAATAATTGAATTATAGTAAGGTTAGAATCGTCTAAAAAATTATTCTCATTTGATGTGATATTTAATATATCATAGATTAGACCATAAATGAGTTTCAAGATCTAGGGTGACGACGGTAGAGAACATGGAAGTTACTGGTGGGGTAGAAGTGGGGGAGACTGGAGCGTAAAATCCGGCAAGGAATTAGAATACGGAGGAGGAATGAAAACGACGGGTCCCGGGATCAGTGGGAAGCAATCCAATAATTGCACTCCCACGCTATTCCGACATTCATGATATTGTCTGTCCTAATTAGCGTCACAATCTTTTTCCTGTTCTTACACGGACTCAGTGTGTTTTTTGNTAATTAATATATTTTTATTTATAAGTTAGTTTTGAAGAAAATATGTTGGATGTAAATAATTATTTAGTAGAGGGTAAAATTATAAGAGAACAGATAAATAGTCAAAATCGGTGAAAACAAACTCCCAAACAAGCCTTTAATATTTCCAAGTCTTTAACTAATAATCTTGGATTATTTATTAGAGATTCTTTAGATACAAAATACTCTTTATTTTAGAGAGTCAATATTTAAAAATGAGTTCCAAGAGACTCTTTATTTTAATTTATTTAAAATATAGAGTCAAACCAATTCTCTATTCTTAATATAAAACGAGTGAATTTAATAAATTACATATTTCAATATCTCACTTTTTAAACTATTCAATAAAGATTAAAATTGATTGGGTCAATTGACATATAAAAAATTATGTTAGATTTGATATGAAGAAAAATCAATAAATGTTCCTTGAAAAAAGCAAAATGAAGAGTCAAAATAAAGAGTTTGTTAGCTTCTTCAAGAGACTCTCTATAAAAATGATACATAATAGATTATATAAAATGATGTGAAGAGAAAAGATATGATGAAAAATTTAACTATATTTTAAACCGATAAATAATATTGTGTAAATTCTCATGTACATATAGCAAAATTCTTCTAATTTAGAAAGCATTTATAAATTTAGAGAGCAAAAAAAATTTAAATACTCCAACATGCTCTTTAAATTTAACACTTAATTTTACTACTCCAAAAACATATTTATATTTTTTCCCTATATTTTATTTTCACTAGCTTCCTTTCAAATTATTAAATTATTTTCTTCCATTAAAAATTGAAATACTTTGAATGCATTTAATTATGGAGAGTGGGTTTAATTTGCCAAATTTAGAAAGTCAAACTCACTCTTCAAATTAAAATATTAATTTAAAGAGTCCCTTAAGGCATAGTTTGAAAAAGTGAGTAAGAAATTTGACTCTCTAAATTTAAAGATACTCTCTATAGTAAATAAGATATTTTTTTATAAATAATGAACATGCTCTTATACTGCTTGTTACTTCATTTTGTTACTTATTCTAGTCATCTTGTAATTATGAAAGTGGAATCTCGAAAATAATATAATAACTTGAAGAGACTAGGATCTTGAAAATAATATAATGAAATTGGAGAGTCAAACTTACTCTCTATAAATAAATGCATTAAAAATATTTTAATTTTCAATAGAAAAAAATAATATAATAACTTGTAGGGAGACTAATGAAAATAAAATATAAGGGAAAAATAAATATTTTTTGAAAGTGATAAAATTAAGTATTAAATATAAAGAGCATATTAGAGTACTTAAAAAATATTACTATCTAAATTTATATATAGTCTCTAAGTTACAAAATACGTTCTTTAAAAATAAAGTCTCTTGAACATGTTCTTAAATCTACCAAGAAAAATCCACCCACCTTTCTCGCTATATATAATTCATTCATGTTAAGTTGTTGACCCTTTCTCCAAAATCGAGTTCTTCCTCTTTCTCATATGCTTCACTCCATTAAACCAGTTTGTATTTAGTTATGCTTCACTCCATTGAACTGTGTCTCTTTATATAGTTTCGAATTCTTTTTAGTTTTATCATATAAGATCTGTAATCATTTCCAAAAGGTACTGCGCGCCCTACTTTGCTCTGAATTGATTATTTGCAAATCATTCTGCGTTCTTTCACAGCTTCATGTTTTAAGCATGCACTATTGTTAATGTTTTTGGTCATTGAATACTTCAAATTTTGGTGGATCTCGGCCTGGAGCTGGCACTGGCCGTAGCTTAGTCCAAGTCTCTTTAGATCCGCAAGTGGTAGCTTATTGCACCATAGATTCTACTACATATTTATCTTGTGCTAATCATTGTTGACGGCAAAATATGTTCGCATTCTAGATGTGCAAAATCCGACACTTATTAATATATCTAAAAAATTGAACTTGTCTAAGGCAACATTGCCTAGTAATGGCTTTCTAAAGTAATATAATTCTACTTGTACATAAAATAGTTACATAAATTATTATATAAACTTATTACGTACATGAAACACAATCAATCTAATTTTATTAAACAATATGATGAGCAAAAATGAGCAAAAATCATAGTTACTCCTGTTAAGATATATATATGATGAGCAAAAATCATAGTTACTCCTGTTAAGATAGTATAATAGCGCGAGTTAACATTTTTATCATTAATATCATAGCATGCATACAAGTGTCTTTTTTTTTCTTTTTTCTTTTTTTTTTGTGGATAAATATGCAAGTGTCTTTAGTAGTTAGGATTTTGACTTAGTATTACTCAATTAAAATAGGATTTTGTTTATTAATTATTTTTAAAATACGTTTTTTCCTCTTCTTTTCAATCACATTTTTCAAGCAAACTCCAAATTTTTTCTTATTTTTTAATCATATATTCTCCATCAAAATATTATTTCAAAATGCATTTTCTTAAAAGAAAAAAATGGGGCTCAAACATGCTTAAAATATTTTGCACTTAAATTTTAAACTTTTTCCTACTTCTTAACCACACATTCTAAAAAAAAAATTACCATTCCAAAATTTATTATATAAATGTAGAATTTTAAAGAATTTAAATTGACGTCCTAGATAAGTTCATGCCCAACATTTTTAGAAATCACTTGTTGGTGTGTCCGTGTTGTGTTGCATGTCTGTGTCCGTGCAGCATAGCTAGAGCATAGCTTCTAGCTCTCCTCTTGATTGGCTAATATGTGCCTCTTATGATGTTGAATATTGTAAGCTCATGTTGCAGGTTGTAGTTGATGTTGGTTGTGGCACAGGCATTCTTTCAATATTTTGTGCTCAGGCCGGTGCAAAACGTGTAAGATGCTCATACTTTATTCTCTCAATTCAGCCAGTGGGTAACTGACAGTTCTAGAGATACGTATTTGCTTGTAGTAANATATATAGTTAAAAACAGGAAAAAAATTTAAATTTACGTATAATATTATTTTATTGAAAAATGTACGATTGACAAAAAGAGAAAAAAAATATATTACAATTTTAATGAGAGCCAAACGATAACTTAATTATAAAGTTAACTAATATATAAAGATTTGAACTGTCTTGTTGTCATTAAAATGAAACAGTCTCAATATGTTTACATTTCTTATTATTTTCAAAGGAAAATATTATTCGTTTTTACCAAGCATATGCCGACTGAATACTAAAAACAAAAGATCTCGATGAATCACTAAGGTTGTTTTCTTTGTGTTTTACTTTTGTGTTTTGAATTTTAAATTTATTTTGATTTTTATATTTTGAGTATTCATTTTGAGATTATTAAAAATATATTCTTTTTGACATTTTGAAAATACCCACGACGTGTTTGTAAAGTTTGACTTAATTATAACTGAAAACATTCAAAATTTGTCGTTTTCTTTTTGACATTTTGAAAATACCCACGACGTGTTTGTAAAATTTGACTTAATTATAATTGAAAACATTCAAAATTTGTCGTTTTGAATTTTCTTTGTAAATTTTTAACTTGTTTTCAAAAATGTGTTTTCGAAAATGGAAAAAATGAAACGTTTTTACTGTTTTGAAAAATCGAAAATAAAAAACGATTTAAAAATGATAAAGAGAATTTGTTCTAAATTTTCACAATTGTCCTTAACTCCAAAATATAAAATATAAGAAAAACAAAGATTGAAAATAGATCTCAATTCACATTTTTTTTCTCAATGCATTTTCAAAAATTACTTTTGGGTAATGCATATGGAACACTCATTTTTGTTGTTCTTTTGTTACTCCCGAGTATGTACATAAAAACGATCTTAGAGAGTATTCTGGCTATAATAAAGGGCTGGGGTCTTAGAAAGTATTCTGGCTATAATAACAGGCCGGTGGGGTGGGGGTGGGGGGGTAGTTGGCCTGCTCCGGTGCAAACTGTTGTTGAAATCTGACGGAAAATTGCTTCTCCATTGTTGAGATCACGTTTCTACTATCTTTGGTCCGTTGTATGGAGCTCCGAGTAAAACTAAGTCCTCGGGATTCTCCCTCTCTTGCAGCCATGCATAGCTGTCCTTTTCCTCCTCGGGCACAGGCAAGCCATAAACTGTTTCATCGAAAATTATAGTGTCTTTCTTTCCATAATCAACTATGATAAAAACTCCATAACTGCTTGCACAAACTTGCAACTTAAGAAACAAAGTGTTTTCTACTCTCAACTCGTCCTTTCAGTAAAATTTATCACAACATAGGAAACATAGAGTAGCAGCAACATTTGAGGATAAGGTGAGTACATTTTGACAAAATAAAAAATCCAAAAACGAAGTCCAATAACACATATCAAACATGTCCTTAAGGAACCTGTCTGCTTAATCTGGACAACATTTCCATATTTACGCCTTTTCGAAACATAGACATAAAAATGCATGCAAAATCATGGAAAGCTAACGAACTAATCTCTACAGTGACAAATGGTGCAATACCTGGAAAATCAGTCAATGGGTAGTCTAAGTAGTACTGACAATGGCGACCCTCAGGATCACAATACGGAGGGCCAAGCACGTCCAATACAGCACATGCTGTCTTTGCTGTGAAGCAATGCATGTTACCACCATCAGTTGGATAGAGGATGGAAGTACTGCAGGGTGCAATAAACTCCGAATTGACCTTAAGCTTTGCCAGTCGCAGTCCATCTGGATAGCCTGCAGTAGATTAATAGCGATTCACACTGACAATTATTGCCAATTAAAATTGCCCTTTTCAATGTTATCAGCACTCAAGAAATATCTGCATGCACCAAATATACTATTTTTATTTGTGTAAAACATTCCAATTTTGGATTTTACCAATTTTGCTGCTGTTTGCTTTTTGCCAGTGTGACGTGATGTAAGCATTTTAACTTCAGCATTCACACGTTTGGCTAAACTCGAAACCTGCTTTCAACTATCTAGACTCCTCAACGTGGAGTATTGAAGTATTTTCTAAAAAAAAAAAAAACACAACTACCAGTTAGGGCTTCATTAAAATGAAACTGACTTGGCAAACAAATTTGGAGGATTTCCTCACTCTTAGTTCCTTTTCAATTTGTACGATATTTCTTTTGGAGCACATGCTATACAGAATTTTTTTTTGTTAACCTGCCCTCCAATTATTTGAACACGAGAGACAGAGAGACTTTTCAACCATTTAATTGCAGTTTGAAAAAATACCAATTACCATCTTTCAAGAACATAACAGAAGGGGATGTCCGAATAAATTTAACCAAAAGGGATAAAAGTGGAGTCCGAGAAACATACTGTTTGAAGGATTAGCAACCGGAGCTACGCCATCGGGGATTGCATCCCCCTTATCCTTCGTATCCACCCAGTCATATGACTTGATATGCATAGATCCAAAGAGAAGCTTGCTGAAAACTGTCATTCCAGGATGGTTATGAAGTGGAATGACACTCGATGGTGGCAAGCAGAAGATTCCAATCTGCAATAATATAAGAGATAAGCAAGAAACACAATAGTAGAGATTACGAGTGCTTGATTGATATGTAGTATTGGATAGAGCTCGAGAGAATAATAAACATGATTTTAGCATATTTTTCTTTTTTAATCCTCTCCACTCGTGTCACAATCTTCCTTACCAGACTTGAACGAGCATTTGGGGCAAAGGAGGAGGGGGAAAGTTAGGGATGCAGAGCAGATTACATACCGAGAATTTGTCACACTCGTGAAGCTGTAGATATGTTATAATAGGAGCTCGTTTACTGTCGAAAAATAGCATATTGGGCCTCAGGTCGACATCTGCTTGAGTAATCTTGTCTGCAGGCATTAAAGTTTGTTTAGCCTTACAGAGAAGAATCTGAATAAAGAAAACAAATCTGCAGTTTTCATAATGCAAATAGGAATTCATTTTTCACTACTTGTATCTAGGCCCTTGTGTCGTCTTAGGATAATGTCTCTTGACATAAAAAAGATTAGTTAACAATAACAAGTCCTGTCTGGTTTGGATTAAAATCTCAAGCCAAAGTTAACAATTAATTTTAACCACAAATTTCATGGGACCCGCAACTTTTCAACCACATTCTTCATCAACTTCTATTAATATCTTTTAAAAATCTAATTTTAATCTACACCAAATAGGGGCAGGTGTAGATGAATTTAATTCCTTGCATAACACATAAATGTTATCATAAATAATTTCAATGCAACTATTGAAGGAATAACTGCAAATTAGGCATCTTAAAAGAGAGGTAAGAATATGATGGAATTCAGAAATGAGTAACATGGAACAGCTTGAAATACCGTAGTCTTATAAATTTCGGCAAATTATCTTTCCAATTTGAGTTTTAAGTTGAGATTCAATTTCCAGTCAGCTTATGTCTTGATGGCACGTTTGTATTGCTCGAAATAGACCAGTTTAAAGAACAAAAACTGACAAATTTTATTTGTTGTACTGTCCAGTTTTTGTTCTTAATAGATACTGCTTATCAAATATGCACAAATGGTGCAAAAAAGTCCTAAAATTTCCTTTTCTTTACCTTATTCATATACACAAGGAGGTTACAGGGATACAAAACTCTGTTGACAGATGGGATTGTGAAATTTTGGTTGCCAATCAGTCACATTTTCGAGAAGAGAAAAAACAACTGGCATGGGGAGCAAATTATGTACTTTAACACGAGGAACAGCTAATGGTGTGTTGATTAGCCAAGAAAATGGAAAAAAAATAATTCAAGAAGCCAAGTCCTATTATATGAGAAAAATGCTTAATTTGCTCCTGTTGTGAAACATAGAATGTTTGGCTAAGCTTAAAAAGTTAACTTTGTATACTATATAAGTTCGCTTAAGATAAGTAACTCCTTATTTATCAAAATGAAAAGAAGTAAATTAATTATCTAAAATGTTTGGAAAAAAAAGTTAAACTTTACGCATTCCTAAGTTTAGCCAAACATGCCCGTACACCAAAACCTGAAAGGATAGGGCTAGAGACACTAAAGTTAAAAATAGTACATCATGTCACACTGTCAAGAGCAAACAGCCCCAAAATTTGTAAAAATTCCATTGGACTATGGATATGAAGTTTTCAATACAAGTAGAAACATTGGAGCATGCAGCAATTTCTAGAATGCTAATACTGAAAAAGGCTATGTTTGGATATTTCTGGCCATGACAAGATATTTCGTTCATCAGAAACAACAGTCATCCTGTACATGATCCTAATAATGGCAGGCTGCATCAACCATAAAATAGTCAAAGATTGGTGACATCAAACTTGGAACTCATTTAACATTGACCAGAAACTTAAAATTCTAGGACCAAACATGGAAACTCAAAAAACCTTTGACCGGTTCAAAGATTGGTGACATCAGTGCCGATGGAGTCAAGATTGTCATGCAAAACGAAAAAAAGGGTTGGCGAGGGCAAAATATATACTACTTTCGTCCCACAAAAATAGACTTGATTTCATTTTTGTATGCCCCAAATTATAGGTCACATATCTGGGAATATAGTTAATTTCTTAATTTTCTAATATGCTTACTTAAAGCGCCTTGTTATCAACAAACATTAAAGGCTCATATTTAAATTATTATTTAATTTAGGGATATTATATTAGGAAAAGTGTAAGTAAAATTTATATTTTCAATTATATTAATTATATTTTCTATGTGAAAATGGAAGCATTCTTATTTTATGGGACGGGGAGTATGTATTATGTGTATATTGAAAAAAATAAAATTTCCATACAATTTAATTGAAAATGTTGGGGTGGTTCCCTCCCCCTGGCCACAACATACACACACGCACACACACAGTCCCTAGATTTGAAATGCTATATTGGGCGCTAACAACAGCATTAAGGGGAAAAAGTTAAGTTCAAATTATGGTTCGATAGCCAATATGTCTAGTATTGACTATTGCGTATCAAAAGATTTCCGAATTTCAATGGGACCATTGCAATCACATTACCAGCTGCCAGTTAAATTTCAGTGGATCGAAAAAACACGCCAAGAATAAAGGAAGAAATTGTGGGGGAAAATGAGTACCCAAAACAGCCACAAGGGTTTGAATTTTTTCAGGTGATGGAACAATGTCAGGGCCACAATCGGCAAACACTTCCTTGCAAGTCCTATACAGTCTCTGAACCGGCAACACTTTCTTCTGCCTTCGCTTCCTCTTCGACTCGTTGCTTACCTTCACTTTTACATCACTCCTGTTTTCCTCAATCCTCATTTTCATTAAAATTCACTCGAAATTTGCAAACTACGATATGGGTTTTTGCAGAAACACAAGAAAATGCAAAACTACAATCTGGGTATTCAAGAAAAAACCCAATAACAAGAAATATGGGCAGATTTTTACAGGCAAACAAACGGGAAAAACGGAGGATTTTTGGGGGGTTCTTGATAACAGTATATATAATAGTGATAGGATGGTATTAGGTACTAATTTTACAGGAAATAGAAGAGTACAGTATGAATCTAGGAACTGCTGTAAAGGGGTAAAAGAAATACAGGATGTGAAATTTATGCATTCTGCTATGGTTACTTACAATGGATAATTAATAGATAGAAATGGGGTTGGGGGGTACATAATACAGTTGGTTTTGAGGGGGAGGAAGAGGAAAACCATGTGCCATGCTTGGAATTCCAGTGGGCTGTTCGAACAGCGGATTTTGCTTTTAATTTTCTTTTTTATCCTATAAGGAATTTGACTATCGTGTATTTTGACTTGGTCCCTCAATTTCCAGATGTGGACAATTAACCGTGCTTAAAAGTTGTTTTTTAGTTTCTTTTCTCGACTTAACGTGTCATTCTCTATTAACACATCGACCAATTATCGATCCATTCTTTACCATTCTTGGAATTATATGGCCCATTCTTCGATAGCATATAGAGACGTGCAATTAAGTGCTTCTTTGAGTTTCATTATTTAAAAACTCATTTTTTTTCTAAACTCATTTTCAATAAAATATTCTCTTAATAACATAATTTTTCATGTAAAAGTAATTTTTTTTAAACCACGCATTCTCCAAAATAATTATATCACAAAAAATGGAACTCAAAGAAAGTCTAAGAAAGGTCACTTTTAATTATGATTAACATTTTAATTATGAACTCAATAACACATGTTGATCTATAGACATTCCAATAATTAACGTCCGCGTGTTGTTGCTAAGAGTTGATAAAAAACTTTATGGGTCTTACGATAAGTATGGTGAAAATGGATAAAAGTTTTGAACTCGTCGAAGGTTAAAATAAATTTGACCAACTTTTTAACAAACAAAAATGTTATCAAACAAGCACTTATTTGAACTCTTGGAAGAAAATTTTATGCATCCTACAAGAACCACATTTAGTAAATATACGTGTTCAAGGCAATGAAAACAATGAATCTTAAACTCGATTGACACGTAAAAATCATTCATGTCGTGTTTCCGATAACCACATGGCCACGTTGAAATTATTCGCTGTTGAAATGAAAACAGGAGAACAGAAATGAAAGTGCATCAAACTATTGAGGTTCAGTTGAGAAGTTAACAGAAGTACAGGGACTAACAATACAAAAAAAAAAACTCTTATTCATTGACTTTATCTACCTTTAAAAGGGTCTAAATGACACAAATGAAGGAATCGAGTCAAATAATCAAGGATAAAAAAAGAGAATTTGCAGAAAATACCAGCTAAATAGTAGGCAGTTTGTTTTGAAATTAAATAATGATAATAAGTTTTGACGTAAACTATTTTTATCATTTAAAAAAAAAAAAAAGATAAAACTATTTATTTAGAAGGTTGATGATCAGTAATGAAGATGTCAATTAATTGATTGAATATTTGTCATTCATCATCAATCTACGTGTCAATATAGTGGTATTAGATATAGCAATGCGATTGGCTTTTATTTAAAAAAATGAATTATGGTTTGTTCGTTCCAATTATCCAGTATAGTTTCTACAAAATTTAGTCGAATCATACCATACCATATCAACAACCATTTCTTGAAGTGCGTACATAAATAGGCAATGTATTGATTTAGAAACAAAAAAGTACACTTTTTCTTCATCTAAAATTACAAAATCAAATCTAGCAAGGTCTCATAATATCACCAAATATGGGAATCAAAAAAAAAAAAAAGAAATAATATTATTTAGTATCAGTAGTGCTACAATACCAGTATAGGAGCGTGATGTAGTAAGCTCAATAAGAGATACAATTAATTGAGTCATTTAATCGTATCTCTAATTTAATGTCATATTAGTGTCACTTAGACTGATTCTTTAACATCAGTGGTGCTAAATAATATTAAAATTGAAGAGATAAGAATATGAGTCTTGTTATATTTAGCAATTGGGATGGTTTAAGGTACGTCGTATTTCCCAATGCATGCATGCTCGTACACGGTTTTATCCATTCTTAATCGCTTTGTTTGAAAGCAAACAATACCCATTTCATACACTTCCAAAATATATATCAACCTATCTCAACTGTCGTAACATACAAATCGAATTGTCATTTTATATTAGTATGTTTGGTGTGTATATGTGTAGTTTTTATTTCATTTTTATAGTATATATTCAGCATATACTTGTATCGCATTTCTGTTTGGCAAAAATTAAAATAAAGATTTTAATATAAATTAAAGTTAACAATTAATTTTAATCATATATTTTATGAGTTTCATGACTTTTCAACCATATATTTTATCGATTTTTTATCAAAATTTACTAAAAAATTATTATTTTTCTCTCATCAAATAAGGGGCTTAATAGTTAATATATCGTTTTAAATGACAAAATAAGAATGTAAAAAAAATGTTTCTCTTTAGAAAAGCATGGATGGATTACAATAGTTGCACCTTTCAGTTTTGCGATTACAAGTTGAGCCTGAGGGGGAATGCATTGAAACGTGTGAAGATCGTACAACCATATTATGATATGCTAATTGCACCTGTGCACACGGGATTTCGACGGTTGGTCACCATCGGACAATAACTGCTGCCACGTGGAATTCAGACATTGACACCGCCCTTATTTTCAAAAATTCATTTTTTAAAAATTTATTTTAATCACGCATTTTTTCATAAAATAATTTTTCAGACATATTTAATTTTTTTTCCTTATTTTTAATTACATATTTATCAATAAAATACTATTTAAAAATGTATTTTGACCCAAAAATGGAGCTCAAACAAGGACTAAGCTTCGAATTATTTTTTATAATTTCGATCTAACATTAATCATTGGATTGATTCTTGTCTGACGTAACCCTGTTTGAGCCCCTTTTTTAAGATAATAAATTTTGTAAAATTGATTTTTTTATAAAAGGTACAGTTAAAAATTAAGAAAATTTTTTGGTTCATGCACAAAATTATTTTATTAAAAAATGTGTAATTAATAGTAAATTTGAAGATTTTTTTATTTTTGAAAATAGGATAATAAAAAATTTTGCGTCGGAAAAAAAATACATCATCAAGTCAAACAAGAAATTTTTTTATTAAATACTTTAAGTTTCCCCCAAAAGTACTAGACCGAGTCGAATTGAAACTAGTTGATTATGGCCTAGTTTAAGGATGACAAAAAAATCTATTAAACTTGATACCCAAATTAGAATTCGAGTACTCGGGGTAGGTATGGACAGCATGGTCACCGCTTCCATTTAATATCTACTTCAAGATATAAGTTTGGGACTATACAAAAAGAAAAGAATCGTCACATTTTTAAAAGTGAACATGAACTATTCTATATATTGGAAAATATTAATAATTTTCACCAACTAAAGACATGATTAAAAAAAATAAAAAATAAAAATATATAAGCGGTAAATGAGGCAAGAAGCCCTGCCCCCATCTTAAAGCGAAGATAGAGGCGGGGCAGGGCGGAAGGACTACCTTGTTCCAAACACGTTTCATTGACATCCCTAGCCTGGTTTGATTTCATCAATGTATATTGGAAAAAGCCACATGTACAAGATTATTGTTTACAGATGCGACACCTGATTCACAGTTTTCTATCTTTTTTCTAACTGTCAATGAAATCTTGACAAGCGTAATTCTGTAAAAACTATTCTACAAGTGTAGCATGATTCATGTATATTAGGGGTTGTTCTCTTTGTGTTTCAGTTTTGTGTTTTGAGTTTTGTGCTTTGAGTGTCCATTTTGAGATTATTGAAAATGTGTTTTTTTTGATATTCTGAAAAATTGTTTCTCAAAATATAAAAATAGAAAATACGTTTACTTGTAAATTCTGAGAATATTTTCTAATAATATTTTCTACAAAAAACCACAACAACACCACCACAAAATCGCCACCACTAGAATCACCACTACCATCGCCACCACAAAAATCAACACAATCAGTCACCACCGCCAACACAACTACCACTATCATTACCAATCAACACAACCGGTCAACACAACCAATCAACTGCCATCGCCAGCCACCACCAAAATCAACACAACGTCAACACAACCACCACTGTCATTGTCTATCAACACAACCAGTCAACACAACCAATCCACTGCTAACCGAAATCAATACAACCACCACTGCCTGCCATTGTCACCACCAGTCACCACCGCCAGATCACCACACTGCACCAGCAATACAAGTTACACCACCGCACCACATCACAATAGCCGCCAGATCGAAAAAACCAAAAAATCCCCCAAAAGTGCAGATCGAAAAAACCAAAAAATCACATTGTGATGTCTCCTCTTCAATGGGTCGCTGCCATATAAAAAAACCAAAAAATCATCGTCGTTGTTGCGAACGTCGCCTCTTCAATGGGTCGTCGGCGTCGAAGAGAGAGAAGTTAGAGATGGACCCAAACCACAGCAGCATCGCGACGAATGCGTCACAATGAATGGGTCGCGATGTTGCGGTCACAGTAGTGGTGCCTCCCATGCCCGCGCCTGTGTAGGCACGGCGCATCTCCTTCGTTGTCGGTTACAGTGTGAATGGGTCGTCGGCGTCAAGAAGAGAGAAGTCGACGTTAAGAAGAGAGAAGGAAGAGACGAGTTTGGAAGAAGAGAGAAGGAAGAGACGATTTTGGACTTTTCTGTGTTTTCCATTTTTTTCGTGTTTTGTACTGAAAACGCCCAAAACGTAAAAAATGACGTTATGTGTTTTCAGTACAAATTTTTTGTTTGTTTTTAAAAACGCGTTTTCGAAAATGGGAAAGAGAACGCGTTTTCACTATTTTGAAAAATCGAAAATAGAAAACGGTTTGAAAACGGTAANCCAAAACGTAAAAAATGACGTTATGTGTTTTCAGTACAAATTTTTTGTTTGTTTTTAAAAACGCGTTTTCGAAAATGGGAAAGAGAACGCGTTTTCACTATTTTGAAAAATCGAAAATAGAAAACGGTTTGAAAACGGTAAAGTAAACATACCCTTAAAGTTTTCAATGGTTATCAATTTGATTCTGTTTTTCATTAATATTGGACCGAGATGAACTGTCTTCAACCATAACTTATATACTTTGATAAATATGAATTATACAACCCTTATATACCATGTAATGAGCAAATAATGACATGTTTTGTACAGAAAAATTGAGTGACAGTAGAGAGTAGGAAGAAAAAGGGTTAAAATTTTATTCACTATACTACTTAATTGTGTCGTGTAATGTGTACCAGATATACATCAAAGATTGTTAGACCATTATTGCAGTTTCCATTTGATAAAATCAAAATATTATAATTAAATTTCAAGGAAATAAGGTTTCTCGAAAGCATGGTACGACTTTATTTCTGCACTTGTTGTACTCCTCAGGTGTCCTCCTTCATCTTTGATTTAATAACTAATTTCTGAAAAAGATTAAATTTAGTACAGGCAGCACTTGAGTACAAGTATATTCATGTATTATGTTCATGCTCGAGCAATTCCTGTTTCCAAGAGAGAGATTGAATAATGTTATTTAGTAAAATTAGTGTTATAACGCCAATCTAAATAACAATAAATGACACAGAATGAAAGACCTAATTTAAATATAGATTACAAAATTTCAGCCTTCATTGAATTTATCACATAGCGTCAATTAATTGGTTTTCTCACATCACTGAAGCTGGATAAAAGTGAAAATTTTGTTAATGTGTGTAACATCAATTGAATTTCCAAAATAGTATCAAATGGTCAATCAAAATCGGGAGAAAGAAAGCAGAAAGAAAACTTTATGGGCACAACACAGTCCATGTAAGTTTATGCAAGCCAGGACCCACCTCAAAAATTTCCCCACACAAGGCACTGTGCGGAGGAAATACATGCCAATAGCTTAAAATTGAAGCCATAATTCAAGAATGATCATTGACTTTTTTAAACAATTGAAACTACAAAAAATACCCCTAAAATATAAATTGCACCCTAGTCATCATATAATATATAAGGTTACTATTAAAACTCAAAGATATTTTAATCATTATTTTACCTATCAGTAAAAATGGAAAAACCTAGAGGCCCGAG
>CAIGRB010037464.1:0-46921 GCA_903798255.1 Fraxinus quadrangulata
ATTTAATCTTGAAATTGTGATAGTATTTGATAAATTCTGATAGCTATTTTGATCAGATTTTTGGTAACTATAACAGCAACACTGTTTGTTCAAATCAAAATGGCATATGGTCATTTTAAACATATGTCTGGCCTTTTTACTCATTTATTGTTCGTTTCGGTTCATTCACGTCTATAATCACATGAAAGTTTAAGGACGAAAGTTTTAACTATATTTCGACATTGCAGTCAACACATTTGTTCAAACTATAATAAGTCACTCCATAATTTGGTAGGAAACTACACTATACTTGGCAATAAAGAAAAACGTAAGTAACAAGTGAGTATAGAAAACATAGCACGTGTAGTCATTCAATGTGTATGAGTCATGTATGATATTTCAAAGCATATTTTACTAATTTCGGAGTGAATCGATACCCCCGACCCAAAACGGAATCTGATCGTTTTAAACGTATGGTTGACATTTCTACTCATTTAGTGTTCGTTTCGATTCATTCATACCCGTAACCACATGAAAGTGTGGGGATGATATTTTTAACTATATTTCGATGTTGCAATCGACACATTTGTTCAAATTATAGTAAGTCACTTTCTGATAGTAAACTATACTACACTTGACAATACAGAGAAACTAAGTAGTAAGTATGGTATCCAAAACATAGCACGTGTAGTCGTTAAATGTGTATGTGTCATGTATGATGTTTCAAATACTGTTTTACTAGTTTCAGAGTGAAATAGATACCCCGTGACCCCAAACGGCATCTGATCATTTTAAACAGAGGGTGGCCGTTTAGGGTTTAGGTTTTAGGGTATATGGTTTAGATTTAGGGTATATGGCAAAAGAGAAAAAACATGTAATTATTCAACATGCCTTTTTAAACGACTAAGTACCGTTTTCACAAATTTTGTATTCGTTACACTTTATGTTTCCTCGGATCCACGTGAAAATTAATGAAAAACATGTTTTAACCATATTTAGAGTAAAATTTAGAGTTCGTAATTGTAATGACGTGCCATCGTTATAAACGATGTGATGGCGTTTTAACTAATTTTGTATTTGTTTCATTTTATATTTTCTCGTAGCCACATGAAAATGAAAGTAGAAAAATTTTCACTATATTTAGAGTAAAATCGATAAACAATATTAAACTTCCAAAATCGATAAAAAAAATAATAATTAAAAATTCACCCTATAATGATCAACAACATTATTCCATTAGTAAACTATACTAGTCGTCACTATGAATGAAGGTAAGTATCCTAAATTCCATTATATTTCAATAATAGATAAGATACTCAAACAATTAGTTTGTTTAACTTTAAGTCTTTTAAGATATTCAAAAATATGATTGAATAGTTTTAAAGTGAAATCGAGACACTTTGACCCAAAATGTCATGCTGACATTTTAAATGGCTAGTTGTCATTTCAACTAGTTTTGTGTTCATTTCACTTTATACTCACTTATATTTATATAAAAGTTAAATGAATTTAAGTTTTTGCCATATTTGAATAAGAAGTTAAAAACAAAGTTCATGTGTTAGTGACCAACACTATTGCTCCGTAAGTAATTTACACTTTACTTCACTACGAAAAAAGGTAAGTAATACAAATTCCATTATATTCAAATTGTGAGATAAGATACTCAACAAATTAACTAATTCAACATATACAAGTTTTTTAAGATGTTTCAAACTATGATCAATTAGTTTTTGAGTGAAATCGAGACCATGTGACCCAAAACGGCATATGATCGTTTTAAACGTATGGCTGACGTTTTTACTCATCCGTTTTGGTTCATTCACGCCCGTAACCACATGAAAGTTTAGGAATGAAAGTTTTAACTATATTTTGACGTTGCAGTCAACATATTTGTTCAAACTATAGTGAGTTACTCCATAATCTGATAGTAAACTATACTACGCTTGACAATAAAGAAAATGTAAGTAGCAAGTATACTATCCAATACATAGCATGTGTAGTCGTTCAATGTGTACGAGTAATGTATGGTGTTTCAAACATTGTTTTACTAGTTTCAGAGTGAAATCGATATCCAATGACCCCAAATAGTATCTGATCATTTTAGGGTATAAGGGTTTAGGTTCTAGGGTATAGGGTTTACAAAACTGAAAAAACATGTAATTGTTCAACATGTACAAGTCTTATATGATGTTCAAAACACTATTTTACTAATTTTGGAGTGAATTTGAAGCTCCTTGATCCAAAACGGTATGTTGTCATTTTATACGTAAGGATGCCATTTAGGGGGTAGAGTATACAAAAACATAGCACGTGTGATCGTTCAATATGTACAAGTGAAATCGAGACCCTATTACCCAAAACGACATAATATCATTTTACATGTATGATTGCCGTTTAGGGTATTCAAAACATAACACGTCTCCCACTGAAATCTACCCATCACCTAAAATGGCACATGAACGTTTTAAGCGTATAATTGCCATTATTTCAGTTCACATCATTTTTGCTCAGTCAGCCTGGACAATTCATCTACGATATTCCAATACTTGTTTCGTAGTGAAATCGAGATCTCGTGACCCAAAATGACATGTTGTCGTTTTAAATGTATAACTGCAGTTTTTTAGACAGGATGAATTTGTGTAGTTAATAATACAATTTATTTTTCCATCGCATAAATATACAAGCCGTCATTAAAACTGCAACTCCGTTTCAACCTTGACTGCTTCAATGTTTGAATAAAACATTCATACAATTGAAAACATATCAAAATTTCATGGAAACACTAGTCAACATCCAAACAATTATGGATCGAAATGAATAGCAAAAACTTCAGTAGCTAGTGTCTTGCTCCAACATTCAATCATATGATCAAATATAAGTTTCACGTCTAATCCAACCGACAAAAGTTCTATAAACCTGATAGAGTATATTCTGCAATCTCCCCTATAAAGATATTTGAATAATAAATACAACATATGTAGTATCAAAGCAATGAAAATATAAAGAATATTAAATATGGATTATTTACACATTGTTTTGTTGCGGAACTTCTACACGGGGTATCGATTTCACTCTGAAACTAGTAAAACAGTGCTTGAAATATCATACATGACTGTCACATATTGAACGACTACGTGTGCTATGTTTTGGATACTATACTTGCTACTTACGTATTTCTTTATTGTCAGTGTAGTGTAGTTTCCTACCGGATTATGTAGTGACTCACTATAGTTTGAAAAAATGTGTCAATCACAATGTGGAAATGTAGTTAAAACTTTCATCCCTAAACTTTTAAGTGGTTACGGGGCGTGAATGAATCGAAACGAATACTATATGAGTAGAAACGTCAGTTACACGTTTAAAGCTATCAGATGCTATTCTGGGGTATGGGGTATCGATGTCACTCTAAAATTAGTAAAGCAGTGTTTGAAACATCATACATGACCGGTACACATTGAACGACTAAACATGTTATGTTTTGGATACCATACTTGTTACTTACATTTTTCTTTATTCTGAAATTTAGTGTAATTTATTGACGAAACAATATTGTTGGTTATTATAAGGTGAACTTTTGTATTGACCGTAGTATTCAAATATAGTGAAAACTTGTATTAGTTCATTTTATATGGATACGAGTGAACATAAAGTGAAATAAACATAGAAATAGTTGAAACGATACCTAGCCGTTCAAAACAGAATCATGCCATTTAGAATCACGGAACCTTGATTTCACTCCAAAATAAATCGATCAGATCTTTGAACATCTGGAAGACTTATACAAGTTAAACGAGCTAATTTGTTGAGTATCTTATCCTATAATTGGAATATATGGAATTTGGATTACTTACCTTTGTTCGTAGTAAGTATAATGTAGTTTACTCACAGAACAACGGTGTTGGTCATTATCGTGTGAAATTTGTATAGACATTGATGTCCAAATGTAATGAAACTTGCTTTTGTATGTGCAAACTAGTGAAAATAAAGTGAAACATATATGAAATTAGTTGAAATGACAGCAAATCATTTAAAACGACACATTGACATTTTGGGCTACGAGGTCTCAATGTCACTCTAAATATCGTGAAAACTTACGCTCATTTTTATGTGGGTACGAGTATATAAAGTGAAACGAACACCAGATTAATTAAAACGTCATTGAATCGTTTTTAACGACAACATGCCGTTTTGGGTCACGAATTCTCAATTTCACTCCAAATATAGTTAAAATTTATTTTAATTAATTTTCATTTGGATACGAGAGAATATAAAGTGATACGAATATCAAATTAATTAAAACGACACTCAGACGTTTAAAAGACAGCATGCTGTTTTACCGTTGCTTTTGCATTATGTATATAAAACGAGAATGAATTCACTGTGATGTTATGGGTAATTTAGGTAATCTATTAATTTTGATTTAAAATATTTATTTTAAAACTTTAATTCTGATCAAAGGCTAATATTGCAAAGTGTATTATGAAAGTGGCTATTTGACCTAATTTCCATTACTTGAAACCACGATTCACGAAAGAGAAATTTGCACTTTTTGAAATCGTATTTAATTATTTTAATTCAAATTTTTTTTCTACTTTTTGAAAATTATGGGACTTCATTTTTATTTTTTTACTGCTTTTTAAATTTTTGGTTATTTAAAGAAAATGAGAAATCCAACAATTAATGACCAATGACCAAAATAGGATAAATGACGAATTATGAGAATTGATTATGTCATAAAAAGATTAAGGATAGATTTATTACATTTCGCGCAGTGTGGACCAAAAATACAAATTTCTCCACAAAGACCCGACATTACCCTGCGTTTTACCCCAATCACCGCCGGCAAAATTTCTTACTCTCTCCGCATCAACGCTCCCTTAGCCACGTGTTTTCACCCAATTCTATCCCATCGCCGCCGTCTAAATCTAGTCCGGCGATACAGTTATTTATTTATATCTAATTTATTTTCACAATACCCATCTTTCCCTCCCTTTTAGCGGTTACGGATATTGCTGTAATTAATATTTATTGGTGTTTTGATCAGCTTCGTGATCCGCGTTATTACTTTCCGAAGGTTTACTTTTACTCTACCTGAATAGAATAAACAGCTGAATTTTCGATCTAAAAGTTGTGCAAGTTTTGTATTGAATAATGACCTATTTTTTTTCAGTATACAGAGATTTGGTTATACTTAAACAAGTGATTTATTGACGATCATCAACGATTTTGAGAGGGTTTAGGTGATCGGTAATTTTCGATGTCTGGACCGCTGGATCGATTTGCGAGGCCTTGTGAGTAAATTGTTTGTTTCTTGTAATCATGTTGACTTTATATAAAACAGGGTTTCCGAGATTGCTTTCTGTATGAACTAAATGTAATTAAATTTGTATAATTAGAGCTTCTGTCTATGAAATTCTTTAACTTGTTAAAGTGATTTTTGTTTCGAATTGAGTTTTATTTTTTTGCTAGTATGGGCAAATTTATTAATAAAAATGAAGAAATTAGGCGAACTTGGGATGGAGTTGAACTTTTCTACTACTTTTAATGGAAATTTCTGGATCAAAATTGTGGTGTTACTTCCCGAGGTTTGTAAAGCCCTCTTCCTTTGATGTTTGATTTAGATATTCTTGTTGCTGCAGCTACAATACTGTATTTATTTGTTGTCTGTTTGTTTCTCAATTGGAAATGCTTCTGTATGTATGTGACTGGTTTTAAATGGCACGACTAGAACTAATTATCGTGGAGAGATGCAGATCATCTATGACTCCATTCATGGAACTAAGTTATATTCTCTAGACCTTGTTTCCCTTTCCCTAGAAATATTAGTTTAGATGTGGAAGTATCAGTACCTAAAAATTGTGCATTCTTAATAGAAAAGTATTGGATTGTAATGAGCATTAAGTCCTAAAATAGCCAACCAAAGAACCACGATATGAGATTATTAATTTCAAAAAAAAGCAGAATCCTATGTTTTCTGATAATATTTTATTTTAATCACTCAACTTTGGTTTCTTCTATGAATCACACTGTCATTTTCTTTACTTGATATGATTTTTTATATCTATATTTGCTTTCCACATGGTAGGCTTTGAGGGCTCATCGGGTAATGATGAGAGAAGAGAAAGAAAATCTGATTTCGAGAATTCCGAAGATGAAAGGAGGACAAGAATTGGTTCCCTGAAAAAGAAAGCACTAAATGCATCCTCAAAGTTTAAACATTCTCTGAAGAAGAAGAAGAAAAGTAGAAACAAGAGCAATGGTCGAGTCAGCTCCGTTTCGATTGAGGATATCCGAGATGTCGAGGAGCTAAAAGCTGTTGATGAATTCCGGCAAGCCTTAATTTTGGATGAGTTATTACCAGCAAAGCTTGATGATTACCATATGATGTTGAGGTTTCCTACTCATTGATCTTTACTACATTTTCTTAAATGCATACAATTATTAATGAAATCTATGAAGTTCATCCTGGACCATCATGTTTTTGGAATGGATTTATAAGGGAGGTGACTGAAAAATTACCATTCATATGGGTGGATTATCCGCCTCATTTTGCACTGAAATCACTTGAGTCTCACTAATTTCGATGTATGTGCTCTTTGCCAGAGGATGCACAGCTAGAAAGTTTTTCCATGACCCACCTGTTAGGATCAACATCCCAAGCCAAAACCATGTTTGACTCCGTAGTGATAATGACCTCCTATAATTCTTCTACAATATAAAACTAAACCTTTCATCTTTTAGTGAGAAAATATGTCCATTTCCTAAAGCGATGTCAATTATATAGTGTGAGACTGAGTGATGATTCAGACTTGAGGGATTACTTTTTGTTTCTTGTATGTTTTGTGTTTCCTGTCTGTGGGGGGAAATTGTAGACAATCTGACAGATTAATGTTTCTTGTAAAATTTTAGTACGTCCTTGGAGGGTGGCTTGTCACACTGCTAGCTTCATCTTTCAATGTGTGTGTGTGTGTGTGTGTGTGTGTGAATGAATGACAATGGATATAAGCATATTAATGTAGCTTTGCATTTCTATTTTATGAGCACTTGGTTCTGTTTTTGATTTCCCTTCTGATTCAGTAATCTATCAATCTTTTCTAAAATATAGACAAAATTGCTTTCAGGTTTTTGAAAGCAAGGAAATTTGATATTGAAAAAGCCAAGCAGATGTGGGCTGATATGATTCAATGGAGGAAAGATTTTGGTGCTGACACAATTATGGAGGTAATAGACCCGAAAATTTTCAAGCTCGCTCGTAGACCTGGCAAATTTCCTGGTTTCTCTTAGTGTAGATTGCCTTTTTGGAATTATGATTTGTTTTCTTCCAGGATTTTGAATTTAAAGAGTTGAATGAAGTTTTGAAGTACTACCCGCATGGTTATCATGGAGTTGATAAGGAGGGAAGGCCGGTGTACATTGAGAGATTGGGGAAAGTTGATCCCAATAAACTTATGCAAGTTACGACCTTGGACCGTTACATAAAATACCACGTGAGAGAGTTTGAGAAATGCTTCGCAATTAAATTTCCTGCTTGTACCATTGCTGCCAAAAGGCACATTGATTCAAGCACAACGATTTTGGATGTTCATGGTGTGGTATGATTCGTGCTGTTCAGTTTTTATTTTTTACACTGTCATTACAGCAACACATTGTTAGTCATTATTCATTTCCACATGTAATGATTCTCATTGTTAATTTTCAGGGTTTGAAAAACTTTACTAAGAGTGCGCGTGAACTCATTATGCGGCTTCAGAATATCGATGGAAATAATTACCCTGAAGTAAAATTTTAGATTTTTAGCTTGATCAGTGCTGTCTGTCTTTGCAAAGTCTTGGGTAGTGATATATATTGTACTTCAAATTTTTTACAGACGCTCCATCAGATGTTTATCATTAATGCTGGTCCCGGCTTTAGACTACTGTGGAATACTGTGAAGAGCTTCCTGGATCCCAGAACCACTACAAAAATTCATGTATGTCAGTATCCTTCCTTTAGTTGTTTGGAAGCATTGTTGTCCTCCTTAAGCGACTGACTGCAACTCGAATCTCTCTTTTTTCTGAAATTTATCACAGGTTCTTGGAAATAAATACCAGAACAAGTTGCTTGAAATAATAGATTCTAGGTAAATGGGATCATTCTTATCAGAGTTGACATTCATCATCTTGCTTATGATGACATTACTGTTGAATTCTTTTTGAATGACTGAATTTGGTTTTGTGGGTTTATGCAGCGAGTTGCCAGAATTCTTGGGAGGAATGTGCACTTGTGCAGATCAAGGGGGTTGCCTGCACTCTGATAAAGGACCATGGAAAAATCCAGAGATTCTAAAGGTCCTTCTCAGCCTGCTGAAAGTTTTTATATTTAACATAAAATGAGTGCATTATGTGTACTTTCCTTGTTAGCAGTTGTGGTTGATTAATGAAAAAAATTGATCTCTTGACATTATGGTGTAGATGGTATTCAATTGTGAAGCACTACGTGCCAGGCAGGTTGTTAAAGTTCTTAACAGTGAGGGGAAGGTTGTTTATGCTAAACCACACTACCCGATGGTATGTCCTCCGTCTTGTGAATGGTATGTTAGATTTAAGTCAAAAGATCTTGGAATCATTTGGTTGTTGAAGCAGGTTAAAGGCAGTGATACTTCTGCTGAGTCTGGTTCTGAAGCTGAAGATTTTGCTTCACCAAAGGCCATCAGGAATTATTCACATCTTCAGTTGACTCCTGTTCGTGAGGAGGTAACGTTCAGTTCAGAGTTTATTTTTACAAGTAGATGTTTCAGTTTTTCTGTGATTGGGAAATATAAAATTGGACGTGGCTTAATTGAATACCTCTTTATTTTTGTTGAGTCGATCTGGGTGTTCGCAGAATTTAATAATTACCATTGTTGGGGAAAATTTCAACTGAAAGAACTTTTTGTTATTATAGTAGGTGGATCAAAATTGACTATGCTCTTTGTAGTCGACATTTTCAAATAATATTTGACTCATTGCACAGGCTAAGGCCAGTGGAACACCAACGTATTACGGTAACTTCTCGGGATATAATGAATATGTTCCCATGGTTGACAAGGCTGTAGATTCTGTTTGGAAGAAGCAAGTATCCTTTCAGAAGCCTAGTGTCACAAAAGGTTGGTTGTGAAGTCCATGGTTAGAAGTTTTTTGATCAGCATTTGTTTGCCTATATCATTCATAATTCAACAGAGTCATCCAATTCCTGCTGTGAAAAATATTATTATTTGAATAATGATGTGTATCCATGTCTCTCTGTGTGTGTGTGTGTGTGTGTGTGTGTGGAACATAAGTACATACATTTTGCAAAGAAATGTTGCACCATTTTTCTCCAAAATCTGTCACCAAAACTGTGATTGTTGTCAGTGAGAAATTCATTTACTTTTATCTTTGTTTGCATAGATGAGCAGTCCACGGTTGCACAATTGACCAGAAGAAAAGATTTACAAAATTTATTATCTGCCTGTCTATTTTTGCTTACAGCTATAGGTTGGGTAGTTTCTGTTCCATTTTTCCATGGTTCATGGTGGTCATTTATCAATTTAGCTTGCTGTAAATGATTAATTTCTGCCATGTTGGTGGGATGTACAAATCCTTTTCTTGTCCAGAGAAATAAACAAATGAATCTGATCTAGGATCAGAATAATCTGCCTAGAATGCTTTACAAATACTGGTCATTCATTTTTCATTCAGAAACGATTCTCGCCCCTGATTCACAAAAGGCTCCAGAAGGACTACATGCTCGGATTTTAGCCACTCTCATGGCATTCTTCATGACCATTTTCATGTTCTTCCGCTCAATATCATGCTGTCTCCCGAAAAAGGTTCCTGATGCATCATCACATCAAGAATCAACCATTACGGAAAATGCCTTTGACACAATCCCGGAGGAGGAATTTCGACCGCCATCTCCAACACCAGCATTTTCAGAGGGAGAAATGCTCTCTTCTGTGCTGAATAGATTGGGCAAACTTGAGGAGAAGGTCAATACTCTTCAAACAAAGCCATTTGTAATGCCCTGTGAGAAAGAAGAACTGCTGCATGCTGCTGTTTGTCGAGTAGAAGCCCTAGAAGCAGAGTTAATTGCAACCAAAAAGGTAGATTCTATTTTGACAGTACTTCTTTTGCAACCAAAATCCATTCTTCTGTGACAAATTAGATTCAGTACAGTTGTACTCTGCATTCTTGAGGATTTGCTTTTAACTAGATTTATGTGTTATGCACCTCTTTCTAGAGGCACTTGAAACTGATACTGGATTGGGTTTTCACATGGGCAGGCTCTGTATGAGGCTTTGATTAAGCAAGAGGAGCTGCTTGCTTATATAGATGGTCAAGAAGAAGCCAGACTTCGAGTGAGTTAATCAGTTCTTTGTTCTTGATATTTACAATAGAAGCTTTAACTTTTAAAATCACGTGAAGAAGCCAGACTCCGAGTGAGTGAATCAGTTCTTTGTTCTTGATATTTACAATAGAATTTTTTAACATAAAATCACGAACCTTACTCTTTCTCAAACATCCACGTGTATTGTGTTAATCTGATCCTCCTCATGAATCAAAATTTTTAGAACACATGCAGACACTATAGTATGCATATCTGTCCTGTTTCAGTCATTCACGCATAGGAAGGAGGGAGGGAGGGAGGGAGGGAGATAATGGTAGTCTAATGACTTCCGTTGATATATGGTTCTGTTTTGGTATTATGCAGAAAAAGAAGTTTTGCTGGTAAGGTGTCAAGTGTGGTGCTTCGATGTTCCAGGGATATGTTTGGCTGTGTTGACGTATAACAAATATCCTCAAATCTTATTGAGTTAAAAGTGTGTGTGTAAATTTCGTTGATGTTGGATTTCTACCTTGTTTGAGAAAGTGAATTGAGCACATAAACTTCCAGTTGTTTATGTAAAATTTACTGAAAGGTTTTATCAGGTGTGTTAAATGCTCTCTCTCTCTCCAACTAACTTATATGGCTTATTTGGTAAGACAAATTGTACAGTGCAACAGTATTAAAGATTGGAAGTATAGCAGAACAGTTTAAAGAACAAAAATAAGTTTCCTCTACTAGAACTGTGTAACAAACATGCTTTTATTGGCAATGGAAAGGCTTATCTAGGAAGCAGTATCTATCTAGGAATGCACATGACAAAATAAAATATTTGAACTACTTTTTCTTCTTCAATTTAATTCGTTCTTGTAATGTTCACGGTCTTTAATTTACACATAAACATTAGCAGACACCTGCATTTTTTTGGTGTCTGGATATTAGAAACGCCAAAACTACGTCTTAAAAGATTATGGTTTCTGCCCACAAAAGATGAAGTACTTGTTCTTTTTCTTCTTCTCAATGTAGGCAATGAGACCCTTTTGTTGAATGAGAGTATCTTCGAGTGCCTGCATTTGCATTATCGGATACATAAACAAATGTTTCATGAGATATGTGGCAACATCACCAGTGGATATATCTCGTCCACAACGGGCAGGAGATCAGTTTTGAGAGAACCAGATACCTTATTAGTTGCTGAAAGCTCTTGTTCCAAGATATTGACCCGACTCAACGCAGCACTAAGCATTTCCTCCTCCTCGGGTGGCATAGCTGTTGGCTTCACGCTGAGAACCCTCACCTTCTCTTCTAGTTCATTCATACGTTTCATCATGCTGATGTACTGAGTCCCTGAGATAGCAGCTTCTGGCAATTTGTACGTCGGTGCCTGATCTTTAATCATCTGTTGACAGCCGTACATGGAAGTCGAGTAGAGGGTAGCACCTATGAGCTTCTTTGGCATGTCCCGTGTCATTCGGACCATGGTAACTACGCTCATAACTAAGGTGATCACCCTGGTAAAGATCCGGTTCCTAATTCCCTCCGAAGTTTTACAAGCACTGTGCACGGAGACGTAATCAACAGCTACAGGGAGAGGAAAATGGGAAAACCTGGTAAATTCACCACATTGTGACAGTTTTGACAAGATAATGTTGGCTTAAAATGGATTAAACCGACAATCTCAATGTGCATGAAACCAATAATAATACCCGTGAACTTCCTTAAGAATAGAAGTCAGAAGTAACATTCTGTTTGTGACAGAGATACACGATATTGGACAAGACTAAACATGACTAAAAAATGAGTAACAAAGTTTGTCAATTGTCCTGTCTAGTATGGTCGAATCCATCATACCGAACATGTCATGAAGATATTACACGCGTTTCATATATACACAGAATATCCCAACTGGAAGTGATCCAGGATTTGTTATTTCAAATAATCTGAAGTGTGATTATGTACCTTCAGGAGCAAATTTGTCAGTTTTTACTGCTTTCGGCCGAGTAGCATCAACAGCTTTGCCAACTGGTACGCATTCCTCAGGTTGAATATGCTAAATAAAGGTGAAGATTTCATAGAACGTTAAAAACTATGCAGTTCAAAGGGAAAAGTGAAGATTTCATTTGAACAAATCCATTAGTTTCAAATGACTAATAATACCGAGGCAAATGTTGTAGTTTTACTAGTAATACAAGAACAGCAAACTTGTTCGCAACAAATTTCAAATTTGGGCTTGGGTACATGAATCTTTTTCCGTCACTCCGCTCAGTAAGTCAATAGTAGTTCCGTTACAACTTACTTTTCCATGAACGGGAGATGGCTGTGGGTTTGCTGTGTAGTCCCTAGTAACCTTCAGAGAATCTGTTTCCAAGCTGAAAGAAACGTTTTTCTTCACATTCTACATGCGCATTTACCTCCCAAGAACTCCGGTAACTCGCTGAAACAAAATCAAAAGAATAGAATGCTGTTATAGAAGTTTTAAGAAGTATTAAAACTAAGGAATATTGGCCTGCCTCCCTTTGACTCGAGAATAAATAAGAATTTTCCAAGAAAACTTGCTAGTGGAGGAAGACATCCTAGGATGAGAGACATATGGCTAAAGAGAGCCAAAAAGCATCTTTTGTGAGGGTTATATGAATAGAGATGTCAAGCAACAGTCTTCTCTTCCTATCACTTCATTTCCATGGTCGAGAAATCTGACCTCAACCAGGCCGAGAGAAGGAAAAAGAGTGGGATTTGACATCGAATTTATAGGTTTCTGTAAAAATGGAAAATCCGCTAGATTCAAAGACAAAGATTACCTAGCATCAATAATCTCAAGCAGCTTGCTCTGGTATTTATTTCCCAAAACCTCGAAAAAGAAAAGGCACAACCAGTCATTTCACTGAATTTGACAAATAAGCGATATTTGGCATAAGCTGATTATAGCTCACATGAATCTTCGCCGTGGTCTTAGGGTCAAGGAATGACTTGACGGTGCTCCATAAAAGCCTGAATCCAGACCCTGCATTGATGATGTACATTCGACATAGAGTCTACACAATATATCGAACATGTAAATGCCCGATCAGAATTCCAAAACAATAACACAGTGAAAAATATATAAAGCAGAAAAAAGTGGTTCTAAAACAAGAAAAAAGAAAGCAAAATAAATACTTCAGGATAATTATCACCATCAATCTTCTGAAGGCGCTGAATTAGATCTCTAGCAGCTTTATTGAAATTTTTCAGTCCCTGCATCTAATGATTATTAGTGGAAAATGTAATCACATTTGTTTTTTTTTTTTGTTAAGTATCTTATTTAAAAGGGTTTCAAAACTGCATTTGATTTACTTTGGAAATGAAATTACTGGTTGCTTTTAATTATAAAGAACACCCATGCATACCACTCCTTGTACATCCAAAATGGTTGTGCTCTGGTCGATGTGCTTGTTGGCTGCAATGGAACAGGCTGGAAACTTGTCGACAAAAGTCCTCTCGAACTCCTGAACATGGTACTTGAGATAGCGGTCTATTGTTGTGACTTGCATGAGCTTCACTGTATCAACTTGACCAAGTCTTTCAATGTAAACAGGTCTCCCGTCCTTGTCGACTCCATGATGCCCTTGAGGGTAGTATTTAAGGACCTCGTCTTTCTCCGTGAAATCGAAATCCTAAAAATGATAATAACAATCAGGGAAGAAATGCAAATCAGATGCTTACCAGAATTATTTTAGCTTTAAAAACTACCATTTGGCCATCAGACCTCCATAACTGTGTCAGCACCAAATTTCTTTCCCCATTGCAGCATATCAGTCCACATTTGCTTTGTTTTCTCAGCATCAAATTTCCTAGCTTTCAAAAATCTGCATGATCAACAAAAAAACAAACAAGCCCACTGTCAAGAATATAATTTATTCATTAAATGTCAAGTGTTTCCTCGATACAAATTCTAGAATATGAGAAAAGAATAAAGTACACCTTAGCAGTATATGATAGTCATCGTGTTTTTCTGGTAGTTATTCTTCCAAGACTAATGCTTGACGAAAGGCATCCACGGCCTTTAATTCCTCCGAATCACGCTCGTCCTCAAGCACTATAGACATAACCCTACTATTTCTCCTGCCCTTTTTAGTCAAGGAATGCCTGAACTTGGTAGAGGCATTAATTGCCTTTTTCTTGAGAGACCCAAGCCTTGTCTTCCTCTCATCCTCAGAGTTTTCCATGTCGACTTTTTCGAGACCTAAAATGGAGTTTGAAGAAATGAACTCTTAATCACACAGCGTAATATTAGTGTTGTGATTTGGGTTCCAAACAACCAAAAATCCGGGCTCAGTCTTCACCAAAACGACACCACAACACCGACCAAACTTCCCAACCTACGCCCAAACCGGTTGCTCACGGGTTTGCCCTTCAAGGGGTCAGTGAGAAGAAGAAGGAAGCCTCAATGACCAGCCACTAAGGCTAAAGAAAGAGAAAGAAATGGGTCCCCACGCGGCACCACGCCAANTCAGTGAGAAGAAGAAGGAAGCCTCAATGAACAGCCACTAAGGCTAAAGAAAGAGAAAGAAATGGATCCCCACGAGGCACCAAGCCAAAGCACAAAGCAACAATGGAAACGACTATCTCTTCTCCTAAAAAACGGCTTCCCTCTATTTCACACAAAATCTAAAGTAATGGGGCAAAGCATATAATGGTACCAATGGTGTAGAATACAAGTGGCCTACAACCGATAAGCCTTCCAAGACAATGGGTCGGGCCATGAGTAACACTAACA
Source organism: Fraxinus quadrangulata (assembly GCA_903798255.1). NCBI lineage: Eukaryota > Viridiplantae > Streptophyta > Magnoliopsida > Lamiales > Oleaceae > Fraxinus > Fraxinus quadrangulata. Next base: position 15,056 of record CAIGRB010037464.1, read on the forward strand.
CAATTAGGTTACTTCAAATGGTCCAAGTAGGTTATATGATCGGTCCGAATAATTGTGGTGTCGATGTTTAATTTATTCAACATCGGTTTTACATCATCGCCCATGATTTATTGGGTATCAAAACCTAACAATTAGCACTCCGAAACAAAAACAAATGTAATATACATTATGTCCTCCTCTATAATTTCATTAATTCTTTATGATAATCTAAACCATGAATGCTTGTATGGTACACAATAGTGGATATGACACGCAGCTCTAAATTCATTCCATCTCAAGATTTCAAAATAAACGAGCTTTTTCTGTATGCGCACCACGATTTCAAGAGTTATCTGTAAACTTTAGATTATTTTACGGTCTTGTCCTAACAGATCTTAACATGGACACTAGTGCATCTCAATATTTCACCTAAAGCATTTCTATGCAGAGATGAGCTTTTAATCTCTGCTATTCCTAGGTAAGATCAAAGATTAATTATGCTAAATAACTGCGCAATAAAGCTTAAGGAGAAATATATACATGAAAACACTTACTTGGCCTAAAAGGACGTTCTCGAGGTCCTGACATATTGCCGTTCATGATTGCAGTCTGCAACTTTGATCATACAAGGAAGATGTATTTATGAACTCCCATAAATTACAAACTTGTTGAATGCCTACATATTTACCAAGAAACAAAACAAAAAAGCTTCGTGTTAAGAATATATAATATTTCTGCTTGGCAACGTAGACATTATTCCAACGCTTAGCCATCTACAAATCATGGAAATATATATCCAAATAAATAAAATAGATGTATATATGATATGTATATTCCTTCTTTCTTCCGGTAATAACTAATTACTAGACCTACATAAGCATGTAATCGATTCTCGTTCCTGAAATGATATCGAAAATAATGAATGAACCTGAAGCCCTTTGTTTGCTGTACTTGCTGTTAACAGATATCTGAATTCATTCAATCTATTTGTTTCCTAACAAGCAATTAATTGCTTCGAAAGAAAATGCGAAAATAATCTAACTTTCTTCAACGGGGATCTCAAACTTTTCCCTTTATTCTATTTGTTACCTAGCAAAGCAATGGATTTCACCAGAAGAAAATGTGACATTAGGCATAATATCATTACAATGGGCAATAACAAATCTAATAAAAAATATATAAACAACCAATATGTAGCATATTAACAAAACCCATAAATCTAAGTAATATAGATAGGACTCTCCATGATAAAAAATGCAAATATTGTGCTAACTTATCTATTATTGTGTATACACATACAATTTGATCAAAGCCAATAATGCTAATAAACATACAGAATAGGATTAAACCATTTTACCAGAAAGAATTTGACACCTTTGTTGACATCCCCTCACATTGTAGTAGGATCCACGCGGGACCCATATGAATTAAAAATGAAAAAAAAAATCCCCCCTCCCCCTCTATTGTGAGGGGTCTATCAGGGAGGGTGTCACCCTCCCTGGCACCCCAGCACAATTCTACAGAATATTCGAAAAAGAAGCCACAAATGCACCAAGTCCTTGTTCAGATTCTTTAATATTCAATTTTCTACAAACTCTCGCAATAAAATAATTTTATACATAGATCCATAATGTATTCCGACTTTTAAACCCCACGTTCTCCAAGAATATCCCTTTCACATAATCTATTTTCAAAAAATTTACACAAACAAGTCCTAAAAGATTTTTTGAAGACATTTATATTCTTGGCAATCACAAATACAAACATTTGACATCCCTAAAATCATGATTCAAAACCCATATCTAAAGAATCATTACATGGGTTGATTGAGAGAGAGAGAGAGAGAGAGAGAGAGAGAGCATTTACCAATAACAAAATACCAGGGGTTCAAAAATGAATAAGAGAGATTTTTTTTATGTCTACCTTAATATACTCACAATTTGAGGTTCTAATAATGGCTACCCATTATTCATTCCTTCCTACAAAACCACGACTCCATTACTATTTTTGAAGATAGATACAAATTCTTCACAAACACACAAACTTGAGAAGGGAGAGAGATTCTTGGTTTTTAACTTTGACCTCTATGATTTTTCACTTCTATATTTGTACACCCATGAAGTGACTAGATATACGACTTGTTTAATTGGTGGTTTCTTTTCAAATCCCGGGTGTTTCCCAGTTCCCACCCAACAAACCAAAGTTTTATTTAAAAAGTTCAACATCATATTTTTTTTTAATTATAAGACCTAAATCACTATATATTAAAAGAGGCTATCAAAAGCCAAAACACGTGTCAACATTTTGTATCGTCGTAATTTTTTTTTTGTCCTCAATTTTTCCATGCCTTTGAATCTGATACAAACTTTCTTATCATTTCTTCACGGCGTCTCCTCCATCTCTCCTACCCCATACAACCAACTCCTCCATTTTCCCACGCAACCTCCCATTCTCCTTCATTTCCATTGTTGTCAACATCCCATTCTCCTTCCTTTCCATTGCTGTTGATCTAGAACCCGATGTAACTTTTCTGTTTTTTCTTCTGTGGGTGAGTATACTCGGCTAAATGTTGAAGTTGTGGGTTTGCATAATTTCTATTATTTGGTTGGATTGAAGCTGTGGGTGTGCATAATTTCCATTTTCCTCACTTGGCTAAGGGCTTACGTCTTGGGTTTGCATAATTTCCATTGTTGGATTGAAGGTTGGCTAAAGTTTCGTTTGCATAATTTCCATTTTATGAAGGAATTTTGTCGATTGGAATGATTTTTATTACTTCAACTTTTACAAAAAATTTTGTTTATGATGAAGATGAAAAATGAGAATGTCTGATATAGGAGGGGGCAAAAAAAAGGCAAGTTGGGATTCCATGTTGCGAACTCATTCCATTTCTTTTTTGAGGATTCGTTCCATGTTCCTGTGTGGCACAGAGACATACAGACACCGACGAGCCACATGGAGACACAGTTTGTACCACATGGAGACACGGTGTGTGCAGTGTTTCCGTGTGCGTGTGCGCACGCGGTGTAATCAGGAAACACGGGTGGACAATGAGAAGAAGATGGAGGACGCTTTAGCTCGTAATTTTCTTCTTTCAATTTAATTGTCAAAAGCCCTTTTGTGTTTTCCATGTGGGTTTAATTCAACTATGTTGATTTGTTATGGTGTTCTTATTCTTGAACGAGTGAATTGGATTTTTGATCTTTTTATTTTCTTTTAGTAATCTGATTGGTGCCAATTAATGTGTAATTTTCAATTTTTGGGATTTTTCGGGTTTTGGGTTTTAATTTAATTCTATGGCCATCTATTTCAATTAACTATCACAGGCTACTTTATGTTTTTATAATGCATGATTTTTTTCATCTGGTATTGGATTTTCCTGTTGTTCAAGTTCATTTGTTATTTTTTTGTTATTTTTCTAAATTTTGATTGTTATTCATGAATTTGTGTGGAATTTCCGTTATAATTCAAAGTTTACCGGTTTCAAAAACTATGCTGTCATTTGAAATACTTACTTTTAAAGCTCATGAATTGTGCTCAATCTCATTCCATAATCATCATAAATTCATTCCTTTTATTGATTGTTGATTGTTGTGTGTTTTTTCATGAGCATTTCACTTTTTCTAAGCAAGCTGAATTCATCACGATTTTGTTCATGTCAAATCTACGGATCTTGTTGTATTTGTTTCTTATGTCTCTTATAGCGTCTCCCGATTAATACACCACTCCCTCTAGAGCTTCCTTAACCCCTTTCCTTCTTCTCTAATAGATAGTGTTTAAGGCTCTGCTACTGCCACTTCTTGTGGCAGTGGCAGTTAGGGCTCAAGAGGTTCAAGGGGTTGACGCTAATGAAAAAACCCATAAAAAAGAAATAGAAGAAAAACAAAAGTCCCACCATTTTCATTTTGCTCATACCCTGTCTATTTCAAGAATCACTGCTTAATTGCTTTACTTTCAGATGAGGCAACTGAAATAAATATCGATCTGCAATGAAATAGGAGCTACTTGTTTACATGGTCCATTTTTTTCTCAGGTGCTTTCAAGGATTATATCTGCGTCCTGGTACTCTTTTCCAAAATTTTGTTCATTTATGATTCTGTTAAGTAATTTGCTGTTAATTACTGTTAAAATTTATTTTCGAGAACCTTAACAACGAAATTGTGGGGTTTTTGCCCATTTCCCCAAATTTGTTTGATTTTTGTGTGTGGTTTTTTGAGTGAACATGCTAATATTTTCAATTGCTTGCCTACGTAGTAGTTCTGCATTTAGTATTACTTAACAAATTTAGTATTACTTAACATGCTAATATTACTTAATATTTTCAAGTGGTTTTTTGAGATAATTTGGTAATACTTAACAAATTTAATTTATTTTTCCCTCGAATATACATTTAGTATTGCATCAATAGTATTATAGATTGTTAACAATCATCTAGCATATTATTTTCTCTCTATTTTTTTTTTCTCTCTGCTTGTTCATGTATTGAAGACAACTTATTCTTAGAAATTTTCATGGATAAAGTCATTTGTTTGTAAGTTCATTGTTGTCCCTAGAGGTTTAAATTATGAACTTGAGAAATCGACATGTCCTTAGATCAGTTTAGGCTCAAATGCCTTAACTTATGACTTGCAAGGACTGGCTCTCATACATTTTAATGTTTTCAAGAGAAAAGAACATTGCCTTAGTCGTGAGTCATTAGGGCTCTATTCATTTTGCTTAGTGTTCGACATCTCTACGCAAAATATTGAATTTGGTGCAGGTACACTATTATTTTTCTACAAGGGAAAATACGTTAGACATTAGCACCACAAAATAAATTTTTCATGTGTGCCCATTTGAAGCAACTCAAACTATGGTACTACCTCATCAACATTCCTTTTATGTATCGACTATTTATTTTTTTTCATATTACGATCATATCAAAACAATGCGATTCATACCTTACATACTTGACAAACTTCCTATTTGAATTGAATAAGCTACATCACTCTATTGTTGGGAAAGCCATTGTAATCTTTTTCTATATGCAAATATCCCATCCATATAGTAAATACACTACACACATATATGAATGTTTTATAGAAACTTAAATTTTAAACAATTAACTTTGACAATACCTTTTTATATTCTTTTCTTCAATATCAAGAGTGGATTCTTTTTACATATTTACAAGTTTTTTTTTTTAAATGAATTCTTCTTTTATTGCAATTTTTATTATTTTGATACTACTGCATTATTGCGATATTTAGCTGTAATCTTTATCCAATAAAAACACGAGAATTATGTTAAAAAGAAGGGGAATCAGGATGAAGCTCTCAAACCTTCCAAGTGATGTGGTCATGGAATCAGTTATGGTCCCCAACATATTTAAATTTGTAGATTTGGATCCACATAAAATGAATCTGATAATGTCGTGTTAAAATTGCATATAACTTTCAATGGTATTGAAGATGAAAAATGTTAAGCTGTTTGACGCTTTTGTCTTTCAATTTCATGTGAAAGTCGCGTGTGAGACATTTGGGCACACATGACCGTATGTATTGAGTGTAAAATGATTCCCGCTATGGTGGGAAGTGGAGAGAGTTGCTCGTCTACTCGACTCATCACTTGTGATTGAGGCAAGCTACGGATGCTAGTTGAGCAACGAAAAACTTGTGTAAGCTGCTTATCGCCTCACACGAGTTGGCTCATGAGCCAGAGCTTACGAGCTCACCTAGCATGTCTATAGCACGCATGGCTTTTTCAGCGATGTAGGCTGCCTTGATTGATCAATGGTAACGTTGTCATTGATCAATCTCATTGACGGTGCTGCCATTGATCAATTCAAATTCAAATTTTTATTTTTATTTTTTTCAAAATCCCAATCTATAAGTAGGCATTGTTTGAAAAATCAAATTTCATCATAATTCACTTTCAGCGTTCCTTACCATCTCAATAATATAGCTCCCTCAACTTTTGAACAGACTATCACCCTCCTAATTTTACAATTATTATTATTCTCTTGATTTCACAATTTGTTTGGAGATAATTTTTTTACAACTACTTATATTTTTTTCTTATTGCATTATTCTACATAATTCACGTAATAACTAGCTCATTATCATATTCTTCGAACGAAGATAATGTGTTCAGTTTCTTGTCAAGTTTTTAAAAATTCGATGAAAAAGGTCAAATGTGTTACGATGTTTGATAAGATGAAAGAAAAATTAAGTTATTCTTATTAAACTACAGATATTAGTATTTCTTTAAGTTTTGACGCTATGTATTGGTAGTTATCAATAAGTATTAGTAGCATTATCGTTATGCCTCTGTTTGGTTCACTAGAAAAATGAATGAAAATCTAAGTTAATTTTAACCACATTTTATGTGACTTTTTAATCATACATTCTATCAACTTTTGTTAAAATTTACTAAAAATTTGATTTTATTAAAACCAAATAGGGGCTATATCTTAACGAAGATAATTCGACTCTTGTGATTTTTATTTTTATTTTTTTGCTTTTAAACACATTGCAATAGATGAATATATTCATCACGTTGCACAGTTATTTATAATATTTTAATTTAATTAATAACATATATAGTGTATCTTTTACAAGATGCATGCATGATTAATAATGCTATTTTTGGGCATTTGCAGTAATTAATTTTTTCTTTTTATTCTGATAAGTTGTTTGAATATAATTGTTATGTTAAGTGTATACAGTCTATGATACAATCTGGTGATCATATATTGAAAGGTATTTCAAATGCAAAATCAAAAATACAAAACGTAAACATGGCTTTCATCGATTTTCGTATTAATGTAATTCAATTTTTTTTTTTTTTTCACATAGAACTTGAACAAAATTATGATAGTTTAGGAACTTTGATTTGTTATAGAAATGAAATAACTTATTTGGTAATCAATTTCGTAATGAAGCTATTTTGATTGATTATGAGTGGAACATATATACTTTGTTTTATACTTTGTTAAACATTATTTTCTTTTTCTATGCAATGTGAATCTCATTTTCTCAATTTAAATTATGTTATACCCCCATTGCTAAATATTTCTTTAAACTTCTTACAATGAAGGGGTGAGGATTCTTAGTTAGTTGAGTATGTATTGCGAAAGAAAACACATCCAAAACAATTTCTCGTTGCGTATCAATTATCTTTTACATAGTTGCAGTGTTCTATCCCCATCTCAAATTATGTGGAACTAAACATTGCTTTCAATTACTTCGGACTAATTTAAATTTTACATTTGAAGCAAATATATTCTTATTACGAGGTAGAATTATAGAATTGTGAATTTGTACTGTGGTTAAAACTATATTGATTTGACTTTTCATGAGATCGACGTGTATGAACAAATATACTTAGATTATCAATATGGAACGAGACATTAGTAGGGACTAAGTTCTTTAATATACTGCAATGGTGAAATTCACAGTAGTATCAATATCTGATATTGATCAGCATTGCACAAAATTTGTTCACAGCACTAACGTCTATATCAATACTTATAAACACTAGATTTATCATTAGATAGCTGTATTAGATCAAGACACATCATGTGACGTATACATTATTACAATCTAAATAAAAGCACATATTTTTATTAGTCAATAGTTTCAAGAAGATAAAGGTAACCTTTCAACATATTTTCAGTTGTGCAATTATAGACTGTCAATGTAAAATTATAATTATATTTTATGTTTTAATCGTTATGAAGGGACTAGCTAAAGCCCAACTTTCATGTAGCGAGTCCACTCTCTCCATATGCGAGTGCAAGTCGACTCGCCTGGTGCTGGCAGTAGGTGAGTCGAGTCGAGTCGCTTGACCCCACTTCCCACCCCTACTCTCCACCTACCCCAACCCCAAAAACCTAATAAACCTTTGACTGATATGTCCGTTCGATGTTAACTATAACGCTCACTGTACACATTGACTGTAGTCCGTTGCATTTTCTTCACTTCAGCTCCAACAATGGCGGCTACAAACCTCCTCTCTCAAACCACAACAATCCATCCCACAAAATCCCTGAAAACTCCATTAAATCGGTTTCCCATAAAACCTATTTTACCCTTCGAACTCAAGCTCACTTCAAGACTCGCTTCTCTGAGCGTAAGGGCAGTTCTGTCCACTGCCGAGCCCAAAACCCAGAAGACTCGGCACTGTTTCACTAAATTTGAAGATGGTTATTTGTATTGTGAGGGAAATAAGGTTCAGGACGTTATGGAGATTGTGGAAAAGAGGCCTTTTTATCTATACAGTAAGCCGCAAATTACTAGGAATGTTGAGGCATATAAAGAGGCTTTGGAGGGTTTGAATTCTATAATTGGTTATGCTATTAAGGCCAATAACAATCTTAAGATTTTGGAGCATTTGAGAAAATTGGGATGTGGGGCTGTTTTGGTTAGTGGGAATGAACTCAAGTTGGCTCTCCATGCTGGTTTTGATCCCACCAGGTATTAAAATTATGCACTGGTTAATTTATGTATTTAGTTCCATAATTTGATTGTTTGTGACGTAGTATAATTTCAATATTTTCTCCTTTGTACTTTTTGAAGTACATTGAAATGTAATTTTAGTTTGAAATGTTGATATGGGGTGGTAAAGGTGAGAATGGGTTTAGAGAATTATTCTTTATTTTTGTTATAATATTTTTCTAAATTTAGATAAGTGTTACGCCTCGCCTCCGAGATTCAAAGAAAAAATGTCTCGTAACAAGCCACGTAGGCAGAAAGTCAAACAAAAACTCACGAGGTCAAAATACGAAAAGGTCAATCAAAATCGAAGTCATTGCTCTACCGTCGAAGTACTTGCTGAAACAGACCTCAAAATCGAAGGTCTCGCTCTACAGTTGAAGTATTTGCTGACGCACTACCTAAAGAAGTAAAGAAAGAAGTTGAAGCTTTCCACTTAGAGAACCACCTCAAAAGATCTCTCCGAGACTATTCGAGACTCATGAAGCCTATGATGTTCCTTATAAAAGATTTGAAGATCTCTATGAAGTGAATGATGTAACGTTTGTAATAAAATTGTCAGTGTGTCGGTCTATTGTATAGGGCGGCTAACCCCTTATCAATGCATTAATTGAATGAATAAACAGTGATGTGATGCCCCAATTAGGGAGATATGAGATCACATGGTTCTGATCCAACGGACACCACGTTAGTCAATGTAGTATAAATAAGGTCTTCTTGTAACTCGAAAGAGGTTGGATTTTTGGACTGAAAAATTAACAATCAGATATTCGAAATACACACTTAAACTCTTGAAGAAAATATATTAAAATTTCATCAATCCTTCCACATATTTTTATTTTGTTGCTACATAGATTAGTTTGGTTTCAATCTGGTGATCATTGTTAGCGCAATTGTCTTTGTTTCACCCTTCGGAGGTCGAACATTTTTGTCTCTCGCCTCAAAGTGCCTCCCGCGTCCATTTCTTCTTTGCTACCGCCGTTATTTCGGTAGGAACGCGCTGAAACAGTACTTAACTTGGCGTGAGTGGCCCGGCATCTGTTGGCTCATTTTCAGGGGTCAATAATAAGTTTTCGGCGTATGTCCATACTGCATATTTAGGAATATTGCTTATTCTAATTAGCAGTAATTGGTGCAAAAATACTGTCAAAAACTTCACGGGAATTTCTATTAGTATGTACTTTCTTTGAGCGTTTGTTTGTCATAACAAATTGTATGTTATAAAACTTATTGAAGACATTATGTCTATTTAAAAAATACAAATCCCATACACATCCGGTTAAGGCTACCCACTTCGGTGGACTTCTAACCCATTTTTACCTTCAAACAAAAAAAAAAAAATACAAATCTGTCATTGAGATTTTTTCCTTATATAAATTCGGTAAAGTCACTCTGACCTTTTTGTGGCCATCAAAGCTCTGGTAACTTCACTAAACAATTGGATTAGGGCTACCAACAGTTTCATTTAAGCTACTGTTAGATAAACAGATTAATTGTTATGTAGAAAACAAATATGATATGTGAACATTTTTATCAAGAATGAAAGAGGCCAGCTTAAACATCATAAATCGCAAGAGTTGTAAAAACGAGAAACCCAACACATTTAGAGTGTCCAAGTACAAAAGTGGGAAGCTAAACTTTTAGAAGCGCTTATGGATTTTCTCCACATCCCTCCCAAAAAACTGTATGTATGATTGTGGATTTCCTCCAGAGGGATCTGATTTTTAAGTAGAAGAAACATTGATGAAAACAGTAGAGCAGTATTTTGGTCAAGCCCTACATCTTCCAAGCTGTAGTATTCCCCTGCCAAAGACTCTGTTGGCTATAGTAGCCCTTTCTGCAAGGGTATCGCAGATAAGTTTCAGGCTGAAAGGTAAATGTTTCAAGATAAATCCAAAAGTCCAAAGAAAACATGCTATCAAATTTCGAGCTAAGTTATAAGATGCCTAACTGGATTAGTTTGCAAATAACAAAGAATCAACCTTCTCTAATAATGTGCATAGCCCGAGGATCCCTTTGATTTTTTAATGTCCTTTGAACAGTAGATCTCAAGTGTGCCACTGAAAAGGAGAAACAGGATCACAATAGAAGAGAAAAACAGCCAAGGTTTCAGAAGTGGCACAAGTAACACAGAGAATACAGAAAACACCTTGTTAAACTGTTCTTCTTTAGAATTTCTAAAATTTCCCAAGATTTACAGCATTTAACTCCCCATTTTCTGAGTTACGTTGTTTTTTCCAATGATCAGGTTTAGAAACTCTGTATCCCCCACTCTCCCTCCCCTTCTTCCTCCCTTTATATTCTATCATATAGCCTATACTCTTAGTGCCCACTCATAAGAGAGAAAATAATGACAGAAAGTAAAAGGAGTTCACTGTCCAGTTTAAAGAAACTTATTTGGATGAGAGCCCAAGGATTGTTCCCCATCTTCAAAAATGCATTTGAATGGCCTCGGAGACAGAGTGACCAAAATTTTCACCCAGAACAAGTTCACCAGTTCTTCCAATGGCAATCTTCCCATCCTGAGAACGTAATTTGCATTTTCGTGATTTTCCCATGAAAAGGGGAAAAAAAAAATTGTTTGGAGAGACCGTTTCATGCAAATGGAGCAACTTCTATCATTCTTGCATTTTTCTATACAATGTCTACTATTGTTTCCTATAATTTTGTTGACTCTGTCAACATTTTTGAATATGAGAGAATGATGCCAATTTTTCAAACAAATTCGGTAGCCAAATATTGTCCTCTCAGATTTACGGGTGCACACGTAAAAGTTGGATTAAATTAGTCAGCATGGCTTCATACACTAGGCCTGCATCCCGCTATTTGACACTCTGATCTAGTTTTGAGTTTCTTATTTGAATTTTGCTGAAGTCGTGATGTATAATGCTATCTTCAGCATGAAAGGTGATATATCAATATCTTGTGGCAGGTGTGTCTTCAATGGGAATGGAAAAATCTTGGAGGATCTAGTCCTAGCCGCCCAAGAAGGTGTTTTTGTAAATATTGATAGCGAATTTGATCTGGAAAACATTGTAGCTGCGGCAAGAATTGCTGGGAAGAAAGTAAATGTGCTACTACGAATTAATCCAGATGTAGATCCTCAGGTATTAAGTGTGGTTTCATATCGACTGTGAAATTAATATGTTGCACTTCTATATTTTTGACCAGTCAAGGACCCAGAGTTAATATGGTGTTATATGGTCAAGCTGTTAATTATTCACTTGCATCCTCTTTTATGTGTAGGGATGATAACCGTACGAAGAAGAGTCACGCTGTTATAATTAAGTTAAATTTGGTTTAAACTATTGAAGTGTTAATTCCTTGGGTGATTTAAAATCTGAAAGATAACTCTAAGAAGCCAAATTTCAGACTCTGGTAAAATTAGCTTATTGCTTTGAACATACAAATAACATAGTGTACTAGTTGAATTTGTGGTTGAACTTTAATTTTAATAAACTTATTTCTCTGTTCTAATAAAGAAAAGAATAAATAATCTAATTAATATAGCCATCATACCATCTCTAATGCTCCCTCCCCTGGCTGTGTGGAGAGAGCAAATTTTGGCTTAACTACAAATGTTGTTACAATTTTATGCCTTGTACACATCATCATTTTCAACTTGAGAAGAGAATGTTTCAATTTCACATTGGTAATTTCATTTCCAGAAAGACATTTTTATTCTAATTAGCCTGACTCGACCATTGCCAAAATTTCCAAAATTCTTTTTGACCACCATTGCTGACTTCATTATGGGTTTGCATGCTTGCTTCCAGATTAGATCCTTGTCAGATTTGCAGCTGTAGACTTGCAAAAACCTTATTTTACTGCATTACTCGTAATGGATTGTAATTATCAATTTAAATCTACTGCTTTTGTGAATTAGGTCCATCCATATGTTGCCACTGGGAACAAGAACTCCAAATTTGGTATTCAAAATGAGAAGCTGCAGTGGTTTCTAGATGCCGTGAAGGCACATCCTCAAGAACTGAAGCTGGTCGGTGCCCACTGTCATCTTGGCTCTACCATTACAAAGGTGTTCTTCTTTAAATTAGCTTTTTAGGCTCAGTTGTTCCTTATGAATATTACAAACTCTGCTATTTTATTTTTTAAACTGATTCCTGAACGAACTATTTTTCACTCACTAGATTTTTTATGTTTGAGTTTTAAGCTATTAATTGTGCACGTGTTTAGATCCATGCTTCTGAATTGCAACTATCTGCTTATCCAAACTCCTAAGCCAAGGAATAAAAAATAAAAATAAAAAAATAGAAGAAAAATATTTTTTTTTTTCCTTTCCAAATGCACATCATGGAGCAACTCTGGCTGTAGCATTTAACCAATTAAACCAAGCCCTTACTTCTTTGTTTGTGGACATTTCTTTCTGATCTATGCATCATTATCTTTTTCCTAAAGAGAAAAAGTTTTACTTTTGATGTTCTCATTTACTATTTTTGCATAAACCTCTTGTTCTGGAGAAAGGAAAATTTAGCCGTGTATCTCTTTTTTGTCTTCTGTTATTACTTATACATATTCTCGGCTTCTTTTGTGCACAATGCACATAGATCTCACTGCTGACAATCAAAAAGCTTATGCATATCTGCATTTAACTTATTACTTTAAGATTGTTGAATAATAATACATGATGAGAATTGATTGTTGTTCCAGGTGGACATTTTCAGAGATGCTGCAGTCCTTATGGTGAACTACATCGATGAAATTCGAGCACAGGGCTTTGAAATTGATTACTTAAACATTGGAGGTGGTCTAGGAATTGATTATTATCATACCGGAGCTGTCCTTCCCACTCCTAGAGATCTTATTGATACTGTAAGTACTATAACTTCAATTGTATCCTACTTCATTCTTCATGGCATTTAAATCAGTAGTCATTCGGCACAATTCCTTCTGCACTCTCCCAAGTTTTTTAGGCTCCCAAGTTTTTTAGGAATGCACGTCTGGAGGGGTGGGTCTCTATAGTTAGTTGCCCTCCATGAAGCACAGACATATTAGGCCACCTTTCAGAGGCCTGGATACGCCTGAGGGACGTGATGATATACATGTCTGATATGCAAATATCTGTGCCTCATTTCTCTATATATTTTTCATGGTCAGATGTGTGTCTCTTTTGACATGCAAATGGTGAGTCTGGACCAAAAAAGAAAAAGAAAAGAAAACTCAAAATTGAAAGAAGAGGAGGTTACAAAATGTTCTCGGCCACCTGTCTTCCGTATTGTCGGAAAGGGCAGCAGTGGGGTCTGACGTCTAACCTGGTTCAGACTTAGTAGTGTTTGCTTGGAATTCTGACCTCTTCACTGTTGACTGTTTCACTAATATGAATAGTGGATTCTGCATGCTGGCATTGCCGCTGGGACATGGACAATTTTTATTCTCCATTCTATAGTTGTATTGCAAAGCGATTTGTTTAGTCATAGAATCGAATGGCATAATATAACTGAAAATTCATCTGGGCTCGTTCTCTCTTTGTTGGCTGAACTCTTTGAATGTTGAAGTTCTTTCTTTTGTTTGTGTTTCCTTTAGCCAAGATGTTGATATGACTGGATTGGGTTCTCTTTTGATGGAAATGAGGCTGTGTTTGGGAATCAATCTTACTGGCTTCTGGACACATTGAGTATGAGTCGAGACGCAAAACATTGCCCAGGTTCATATCATCATTTCATGGATGTTTTCTGCAGGTTAGGGAGCTGGTTCTTTCACGTAATCTTAATCTAATTATTGAACCTGGAAGATCACTTATTGCAAATACTTGCTGCTTGGTCAATCGTGTCACTGGAGTCAAAACCAATGGGACCAAAAATTTTGTTGTGATTGATGGTAGCATGGCGGAACTTATTCGTCCAAGTTTGTATGGAGCCTATCAGGTAAGGTTTTTATTACTTGCAAACGTTTCTGTGCATATTAATAGGGAATATGTAGCATCTAAATGTTATTTCTTTTTTCTGTAATTTGTGCATAACTTATACTATACGATATAATTTTCTTCATTGTTGCAAGACAATAGTGAACTTCCATTTCAGTTTTTCCCCTTTTTGTCTTAAATCCTCCGCATGATGACTTGTATGTCAATCAAACCAATGTTTTATAAACAAAGAAAACATTGAAGTCAACAGTTCGCCATGAATGATTGATGAACCATTATGGCATGTTTGATACGTGGATTGAATAGCATTGGACACTAAAAAAGATAAATAAGCTTAAATCTTTTTCATTGTAAGGTTTAGTAATGTGTACCAAACATGCACCTACTGTAATTTATGATATATCGAGGTTTATTTAGCCCTTGTTTGGTATAGTTAAAAATCAAATTTTTAGTAAATTTTGATAAAAGTGGATAAATGTGTGGTTAAAAAGTTGATAAAAGTTGAGAGACACATAAAATGTGGTTAAAATTAATTATTGATTTAACTTAAATTTTAATCCAACTATTTAAGCTACACCAAACAGGGGCTTAATATTTCTTTTTGAGGACAAAGGTTCAATCAGCTTGTTCTCTAATGCAATGCTAAAATCTCACAAAAAGTAAATTGATCCACCTCTTAAAAGGTTTCAATTTCTATATATTGTTTGTCTTGCAAATATGAATATTCTAAAGAGTTCCACTCAACTGAATGAGTTTTAATTGCAGCACATAGAACTGGTTTCTCCTTCATCACCAGATGCCGAGATTTCCACTTTTGATGTCGTGGGTCCTGTATGTGAATCAGCAGATTTCTTGGGGAAGGACAGAGAACTACCAACGCCAACGAGTGTAATGGCTCCTTAACCTCTACACAAAAAGCCTGGACAATATTATCATTGTACTCTATTTAACATTTGCTTTTTCAGGGGACTGGCCTTGTAGTTCATGATGCAGGTGCATACTGCATGAGTATGGCTTCAACATACAATCTCAAGATGCGTCCACCGGAATATTGGGTTAGTGACCTATTTTTGTCCAGGGGAGGTCCTTGAAGTGATTTCTTTTCTTAACATAGTTTAGCTGCCGTCTTGTATATTTTTCATATTTAGCTAGTTAATCTTTGAAGACAGTATACCGAACCACTTACTTTTCATGAAATAATGTGGCGTTGATTGATTCATTTGATGCCCTTCTTAGTGTTGGCCCTTTTGAGTGCGTGTTAGTGGATTATGATTTGTGTGCTTTGTCTCTGTGTGTATGAGGGTGGGTGGGACGGGAATGCATACATTAGACTAAACATGATTAGACATGATAACTGACCAATATTTTCACATCCCTTTCTCTTTTTAATCACGTTCTTTCTTGTTTGACTCGAAAGTATAAAAAACGTTCTTAGTTTCTTTCTTGTCTATCCCACTTCTTATTTTTCATATATATGCAGTGTTTATACACAAATTACAAAGCCAACTCCATTCTATTCAACATTTACATTACCGGAGCTGAAAATCCATGGCTATAGTTCTTCGTGCATTGTCCGATTAAGTCCTATTGCATTGAGTTGTTTCTTAATAGATGTGATGAGTGATTTTATTTTCTTCCAGGTCGAAGAGGATGGATCAGTATCCCAAATTCGGCACGGGGAGACATTTGAAGACCATTTAAGATTTTTTGATGGCCTATAAGTTATTGTACCGTTTAGAAGTCATTCACCATTTTCATAGTGCAGGGTAAGAATCTTGGATGTCACTGCAAAGAGTGCTTGACTTTATTATCCCTATGCCCATTTTATTGTGCATTTGAATATTTTTGGTGACTGAGAATAACATTTCCACAAGTTATAATAAAACAATCATGCTACACATGGTTGACATAACGTCACATGACAACCTATTATTGAACCGTTTAAAACACAGTTAGTTTTTTCATTTGATCACATCTTGCCAACACTTATTTTGTAATTCCATCTGTCACCAACTTTTTGGTAAATTAGCATTATTCTAAAGAAGTCTATTATAACATAGAAGAAACTATAGACGCTTCATCTAAAAATTATGTAAACCCCGTGTATTTGGATTCATTAGATATTTATGTTCAACCTTGCTACATTTAGACTTTCCTTAAAACCTTTTTTTTATTTTTTTCATGACAATATCTACACTCTTGATTTTGAACTTGTCTATTCCATCACTGCACAGATTTCCTTCACATGGAGAATGTTAACCAAGTTGTAATGGTTGATGTACATGTAGCATTATTCATCTATGTTTTCTTTTGATAATGAAGCTCAAGAATCAAATGGCATTCCTGCACTTTTTGTCGGACCTTCGTTTATGTTCTTCCCTTGACATTTGAAAGCACAAAGAGTTTCAAGTTTAAAGATCTTTCTGAGTATATCTTAACTTATCATGTCCTACTAGTGTCGACACCTTCCTGCCTTCTCCATCTTATTCGTCTGAGTTCCACATGATCAAGGGCCACTAACAAAAAAACGATATTATTAAGAGCCGAGTTTCAAGAAGTTTCGAGTTCACCAATTCATTTTGCTTTGGTTCCATCCTGGAGAAACTCAATCGGACCCTCCAATCCCAGATCAATCTCCTCGTTCCTCATTTCTTTAAACTTTCGTACTTGGTGGAGAAGAAGCAAACGTAGGTACACTCGCTTGTTGTCTTCATCTCTGTCGCAAACTAGGGTTGCTCGTCAGCTGGGTCAGATTGGAAAAAGAATGGTTATTGGGAAAAAAAATTGAGAAAATATGAGTGATGATAACACTTCTTGAGAAAATTAAAGGAACAATAATTTAGGTTATTGGCTATGGCTTGTGCATGTGTAAAGAGGTTTTTATTCATAAGAATTGTGACATGCTGCATGAAGTTCAATTTTAAGTTAATTAAAAAATAATTTCCTAGTTGTACACACTATGCAAATCTTTATTATGACTTAATTAGAGTTTTATTCTAAGGTCAAAATTTGGTTGGTAAAAGAAATTTAAAAACGAGATCACCAATTAATCAGAATAGAAAAAAAGAAGAAAAAATTTCAAGAATAAAGTCATCAGTTGGTCCAAAAAAAAAAATTGAAAAATCTTAACAATAAGGTTGTGAATCTGTCTAGAAAATAACATTAAAAATAAGATCGTAAATAATTTTTTTGATACATGACTAATAAAATTTTATGAGAGACTCTTATCAATAAAAATAAATTGTGGATGAAATTTTCCGTTATCAAGGATTGTGTGGAGAGAAAAATTTGGGTTGAGAAAAGAATTTGTATGCTTTTTAATTATGCAACTCGAACAAGCAATTCAATTTATCTAAGCTCAAACAAGAATCGAATACCCAAATTAGTATACTTAAACGAGTCAATATTTTGCAGGACGTGTTAAGGGATAAATCTCAGGCCGTTTAAATAAAAAGCATTAACCAACATATAAGGGTATATATGTTTATTATTCAATACAACTATTATGGAAAAAAAAAATCTAAAATAATTAAGTAAATAAACAATTTTATTTATTTATTTTTTCCTGATGCCAATTGTCTGCATTAAGCATCTTGATTCTTGGCATATCCTTGAAAAGTTGAAATGATTGGGCATATTAGGGCAGCTTTTTAAGTTCAAATCTGCACTTAACTTAAGTGGCAAACATGCCTTTCCAAGCACTTAAAACTAAACTATACAAAAAATATAAATTATTTATGAAGCATCTTCTTCAAAAAAAAAAAAAAAAATTAAACTACTAAATGTGGAGTAAATTATTTTGTCTTTCTAGATCTTAAAAAGCAACCTTTGTTTACTTTTAAAAGTGAGGATAAGGATACATGAAAGTGAAACCTTAGTTGGTTTTTAATAATCGACTTGGTATATAAGTAATGGATAATTCGAGATTTCTTTTGCTAAGGAGTGTTTGGTACGAAAGTAAGTTGATTGAAGGATTATATTATGTCGATGTCAAAATTTACTAATTAATTTCAAATGACATGTTTGGTAAATTGAATAATATTGGACACTATTAAAAAATATAACAACTAAGCGTCTGTTTGTGTTTCATTTTATTTGCTAAGAGTGCATTTTGGAATAGTAAATCAATAGGGAACATATGGTTAAAAAATAAGAAAAGAATTTGGATTTGCTTATAATATTATTTTAATGAGGAATGTGTAGTTGAAAAGAAGAGAGAAAAATATATTTTAAAAATAATAATAAATCAAATAAAGTGTAAATCATGTCCATTATTGCATTGTTATATGATCTCTAACATTTTTGGTAAATTTGATCAGGTAATATTGAACAGTATTAAATAATAAATAGAAACTAATTCTTCATTATTGCATTTTTTGTTGAGTACTATTATTGAGTTTCAAAACTCCACTTCATTTTAAACAGTATTAAATAGTAAAAAGCGTCGCATTTTCGTTAGCTTCTCGCTCAGTTAGCGCTTGAGTGACAAAAATAGAAAGTATGTCGCTCTCCTGTTGTCAGCTTATCGCTAGAGCGACAATCGATTCAGAAAACCTTATTTTGTTGTTTTGAAGTATATTTTTTGGCTCATTCAATCTAATTATCATCTCCTCTAAATACTCAAGCCTATGTACAAAATTTGGTATGATCGTTCATTGTGCATTTTTTCTATGAAACTTTCATATTAATCTTTGAAGATTCAAGAAATTGTTTATGTATTGATACAACCACAGATTGGGGGAAAAACATCGAATCCATTGAATCCAAAACACATACTTCCTTAACACCCTTAGGAAAGTACTTTCTCAATTGAATTTCAGAAGCTACTGGAGGTTGAGAGATGTTGGACGACAAGCGCAGACAAAACAGAAGAACGGAGAGTTCTTGGAATTCCATTTGAAAGAGACAATTGTAAAAGATCGAGAGCTGGTACATTCAGCTGATTTTGGAGGTTACAGAAATTAGATTAGGAAGTCTAGTAGAGTAGGCCAAACAGTATCTTACTATAAATCCATATTGTTTATAATGGAGGAATTGGCTTGATCCCGAAATTTTTACTCAGTTGGGTTTCTCCGCATCAATATTGGTGTTATTTATTGCGTTCTTATTACAAACTGCGGTAATTCAACTTAAGATAGTTAGATTGTTTGTTTAATCATCTAGAAACAATTAAAATTAATTTATTACTTGTTAATTGTATAATTCCGCGCGTAATGTCAAACTTAGTTAGTTAACCTCGTAATTTCACATAGAATTTAGAATACTATTCTCCATGATATGTCTATTCAAAACATTCCATTCTCTGTTTTTGTTAATCTTAATCTGAAATCTTTCTTAATGCCTTCATCGCATATCATATCACGAACTTGTTTTATTCGGCATATATATCCAAGGAAAAAAGTTTAATGTTAATAAATCTTTGTCTTTGTTCCGTTGAAAACTCTGTAAAGGGTGTTGGAATTATGATTGTATGTTGGGTTAATATTTACAAATGGTCGAATGACTTTATAATTAAGCCATTTAGTAGGTCGATAAGTACTATCCACTTATCCATCATTATATCGATTTAAAATTTAAACTGTTTATAAACATTTCCCAAATGATTAGTTTTATTCTGACTTTAAGTAAGTTAGAGTACGTTTTCTTTATATTTTATTTGATCCTACATGAACAGTAATATTGTAATAGATACGCAAAAGCGTCTCTAAGATAATATGAAAGCTTCTTGTTGTCGACCTTGCACATGAAAATAAGGTAAACGCACACTGAAAGCAAATGAAGCCTGATCACATTTGATATTTGTTAAACTGTGAAGTCTAATTTTTGTCGCTGTGTCGGACCAAAATTTCATTAATGATAGTTTAAAAATTTGTGTCCTTGTAAATTTCAGTTTAAAATCTTGCGTCTTTATAAATTTTGGTTTTTCCTAATTTATCCGGAGCCATCATTAGGCTTTTGTATTATCATCAAAAATGAAAAAAAAAATGTTAGAAAAGATAGGGCTGTGATTTTCTCTCGTAAACTTATTTCATCGTAGTGAATTATTGTAACGGCAAACAAAGACGTAGTCTCAAATTGAGATGAACATCCATGTGTCTTCATTTATTTCTGTTACTTAATTGCTCATCGTTAATAAAATTAGGGTCTGTAATTCTCAATAATATTTATATACTGCTATTGTAGGTTGATATACATTCTTCTTTGTGTTGTGGAGTGACTTGTGGTAGAATCATCTAATGTATTTATATACGCCCGCTGGATTGTGTTACAAGTCTTGTCACAACTCTTTATGATCTTTGTCGTGTGTGGTCGATATGAAGTTGATACAAATACGATTGTACCATTACTTAGTTTCAATTTCAACGATAAGATCATATGGTAATAATAAGGGTTAGAGTATCTATATATGGTTAACTTCGGATTCAATTTAACGACGGAGTTAAAATCTAGTAAAGTGTCTCATCCTTTATGCAAAAAAGTGTCACATCCTTTATGCAAACCCACTCTTAATTCCTTCGTCAAGCCAAAGCGTGAGTGCATGGGGCCGAGCAGCTTTACACTCTTTTCTACCCGATGCCTTATGAATTGATTTATATAAGTGTAGTTATTAAATGTCTAACCTCTATTGTACCATTTTTTTTGAATGTTATTATGAAGGGAAAATGATACTTGCACATCTCGTGGTGTACACTGTGTACAAGTTGTAAACTCGGGTGTACACTCTTATGTACGTGTAGCATCTTCTTTATATAGAAAAAATAATACTTGTACATCAGGGGATAGATACCCTTATGTACGTGTAGCATCTCCCTAAAGGGAAAATGATAACTATAGTATTTTAACATTCTCCGATGTGTTTTGTTTTGTTTATGCAAAATATCTCAGATCGAAAAGCCAAGTCTAAGATATTCAATTTATTGATATAAAAAAAACGTTACTAGCAAAATGAAAAGGACCCTAATGATTAACCAAGTATAAAAGGATACAGGGGGAGGGAGAATGCAAATTGTACGCAATTCGGAGTCTACTTCATTTACAACGCATTACTCTCTTTTTTTCATACTATAAAGTTGAAAACTCTATCATTAAAGGACTAAACTTTACATTTGCAAATCACTTAGCTAATGTGGTGGAAGGTAAGCCCCATTTGTCCAATCGAATGTGGCCATTCACAATCTGAATTCGTCCAGAGTAGCATGGTCCATTCCGATAAAGAAAATTTATGTTTCTGTTTTCGACTCAATTTCTAGTTCGAATAAAATTCAGAACTTCGGCTCTGAAAAATGGGACACGAACCATTCGAGAGAACCAGAGGCAAGATACAAGAATACACATTCATATATGCAAATTGAAGATTATATCTTGAATTTTCGGCGAAGAAGAAGGTAAAAGGAAATTTCCAAGAATCATTGAAAAAAATTGAAAGTTCATTGTATTCCCTCTTTTTCTTTCTAGAATTAAAATTTGTGTGTTGTCTCAGTATTTAATCATGTATTATTGTAACTTTATTATGCTTACCTAAATTTTTAGTCGCTAGGATGAAGATGAACATTTTATATGATGTTTTAATTTCAATTTCAACACTATGATGTTAATATTCTTTATCTCGAATTATTGTTTTATTATAATAATTTGAATTAGTTAATCAGCTAATGATTTGTAATCTTTGTTTAACCAAGAGAAAAAATAAAAATTATAGTATTCAGGGTCCGATAGAGAATAGAGATATACTCGTACGCATTGCACGATTTAATTGAAGTCAAGTGATTACATGCATCAACACATGTTCGCAATCTTCATATAGATATTGTAGGTTCACATGTGAGGATATGGGCAGTATTACAAGAGAGACTACTAAATGAAATAGGTACAATGATCATCAAGTTAAATGTGTAGTTATGATCTTGAATTCTTGTTAATAGGGAATAATAAAAGAGGATTTGAAATCCTAGTGCTTGTCTTAATCGAGTTGATAAACGTCTCTAAAATTGTTCGTTAGAGTACTTGTCCTCGTGAAAACAATATTTTACTCACACGCTATTACTTAGCTGCAATGTCATACAATTGAGGAATTTTAGCGATTAATATTGAAAAAGGGTAGCTAAAATATTAATCAAAAACTCCCATGATTCTGATCTAATATTGTACACAATCACATCAGTAATAAATCTTTCTTACAACTTTTATTTTTTGATTTTTGAGTTTTGAGAAAGAAAGAAAAGGGGATTCACGAGATCTAATCATTTTTCATATGGAAAAACAGTGGGAATTTCTTGTTTCCTCAAAATCCTTTGCTGCCGAGCAATGAAGGCCTCAACAGTGCGTCTAAATTCTTCACTGCTCATTTCATCCTCAGCATAGGAAGCATCCATCTGTTTCTTACTTTCCAATACGAGTTTTCTCGTCTGATAGATCGGATTATGGCTATGATTTACACTTTTCCGGCATGCTTCTGTCGTTGATCGCTTCAATTCAAGGCGGTGAGGCTCCTCTTGGTGCTGCCTTTCCAGGTTCTCTGAGTGAGACCTTTGGATCTTCCTTTCCCTGGAAATAGAAGTGACTTTTCTCCCTTCATGAGTGCTGCTGATTTGCTGTTTCTGCTGATTCTTTCTGCAATTTTTCATATATTCATCGTAAAAATCAATCTTGTTACTGTTTTCGTGGCCATCTTTGGCCGCAAACTGTCCAGATTGCATCAACAGAACGACGAGTATCACATTCCCGAGGATGAAAACAAACCGGGGACTAATCAACGTAACAGAAAACCCCTGGAAAAACTCACTGGGAACCTTAAAAACAAAAGGCATCTGAGCGGAAAACCTGTTAAGAATGATAAAAAATATACAGAGTTCTATGAACCTAAACATGGCTGAGATCTTTTCGAGCCTGCGATATTTCCGAATCGCATTGGCCTTCTCAACTTTAACGTTATTATGAAAATTGCATGAATCCATAACACTTAATTGGATTTCTTAGAGTTTTTCTTTCTGAGTTTATGTGAAAATGGTGGGGTGGGGTTTCACTCAGAAGAGAAGTTTTTAGGGGTTAAAAGACTGGCTCTTGAGCCTTCAGTTTGAACACTGAAAAGAGGCATGTTGCAAGGACCATAATGTACAAGAAAAGGAAATTTAGAGAGAGAAAGGGAATGAGAAATACTATGCAATCTTTTGGAATGGAAATGCCTTGTGGCTGTTATGGTATTTATAGAGTTACATTAAAAAATTAGATTCTGCATTCTTTATTCTTTTTCTTTACTACTAAAGAGGAGTTACAGTAATTTCAAAATCAGTGAAAGTATGGAAAAGTAGGGTCTACCATATTTTTCATCAGGAATGGAAACGGTTCCCCTTGCCTCTCGGATTCACTGGGCGAGTGGAAGACATTAAGAAGGGCTTCACATTCCTTTCAGGGCTTTGAGGTTGCTAGGTAGTGCTTCGTCACTACCGTAGCCGGCGGGAAGTAGCTTATTTGTAGAGCATAGCCTTTCCAAAGCTAAGGTTGAGAGTTCGAGTCCCTCACGCTCCTTGCTTCGTCACCTTGTATAGGATTCCGAATCCATCTTACTAATAAGAAGAAAGGGGCAAGCCGACATCTTGGTAGAACCAAAAATCCAGTTTTTATTTCGACGCCACCAGTAGTCGATCAAACAGATGGACTTTTGATAAATTTTTAGCTTTTTTTCGTTCTTTAATTTTCTTCAATTTAGTGTTGTCGAAATCATTTTTCTAGACAATTTATTGTAGAGTCGTGTGATGGATTATTGATTCTATGGTAGAACATGTCCATATTAATTGAATCCGTAAAAATAATTATGTACGAATAATATTAGAGCAAATTACATGAAAGTCCTCTGAGATTTAATACAATTATTGAGACATCCGTCTTTCTTTTCAAAAATTTAAAAAATTTCCTTCTAATCATTTTTTTTTTTTTTTCCATTTTGTCCTTCTCTCTTATGTAATTCTTATATATGTGATTATGTTATTTTTTTTTTTCTTAATTTTTAATTTTTACTACACGTTATATTAACTTATTTAATTACGATTATACATTTTTTAAATCAACTATTTTTCCAACCATTATTCGAATCCTGTTGACTAAAGGGATTATTTTTATGGTATTAACTGCAGCGAGTGCCAAATAGTAACATTCTAAAACCGTTCTATTATATATTGTGTACCAGATTGAAGATATTTCTTTCATAGCAAATTGTTGATAGACCAATATGTTGCTAGGACTTACAATTTTACATATGAATCGTAATTAATTCGCCAATCAAAATTCATTATTAGTGTAATGTTGTATCGAATTCTTCTAAAGTATTCAATTTACCTATCTCGAGTTCTCTTTGAGTTTATTTAACTAATTCAATTTCATATTTCTATATGAATCAATCTTAGTTAAATGCAATTATAGTTTAAGAATCCATGTAATGATTGAGTTAACCACCATAAGTATCTCTATGTTTTATACTAGATTATTGGATTTTACTATGTGTTCTAAATCTAAAATCCACATCTCGATTTGTAATAAATTCATAAAATCATTGAATAACTAGCCAAATAATTTCAAGCATTAAAATCATGAATAGAATCAACACGTATGCATTTAAAAACTAGAATATTGAATAAAAGAATTAAATAGTCACGTATAGATTACATTGTCCACCCTAGTTATGAATTTTGTTATTCATAATAATGAAAGAAAAAAGGATAGAGTTTGTAACCAGATTTTGAAATCTTGATTATGGAAAGAATTTGATCTTACACCAAAAATCTTCTTCAATCTCAAAAATTTTCAAAGCCTAGCTTTTTCTTTTTGATCATGATGATTATGTGCTTACCCTCCCCAAATTGTGATCTCAAGAGTTGTATTTATGTTTTCTTCAAATATATTCCAAATTTTTAGTTGAATTGAACTTTTAAAAAGATGAATTGCACTTGAAAACCTTATTTGACAACGAGCGGCACCTAGTCACCACTACATGGCGCCGCATTGTTGTGAATCTACTCTTTTTTTCCCGAGAGTAGGGTGCCCACTTTGTGCACTTTGTGCTCCAACTCTGCGCATTATTCAATCTTTTTTTCATAACTTTCTCTACCGATATCTGATTAAAGCGTTTCTAAATACGTTAGAAAGATAACTCAAATAGTACAATCTTACTTTCAAGAGATAATTTTTTTCCGCTTCGAATTTTTACTATGTCAAAAATAAATCGTCAACTAAAAATCTAAACATACTTGCGCGATTGAAAATTGATTTGTAAATATATTTTGATTATATTTTACTCCTTTTCGATTTCTAAATGCATCTAATTGATCCGTAGCATTCTAGAATCTTTATCGTGAGGTTCGACACATGTTTGAGTATTTACACTTTAATCCTCAAACTTTGAATCTTACTATTTTCCCCCAAATGTCTCTTATTTCTTTAAATTCCACTTCCTGTCATCGAGTTTTACCTAATAAACAAAATATACAATAAATTAGGCTATAATTGATCAAATGTCGATATTTTTAGATCCAAATTAGTGTGTAAAATACATTTATCAATCATGTCTTTAGTAGAATGAGTGTTTTTACTTCTTCGTGACAAGTGAAAGTGATGTATACGTGTGTGTATGGTATTGTTTAAGAGGTTTTTTTATAAGTTATTTCTTGTCACTCGTTTTTTAGGTTTATCCATGATTTTATTTTTATTTTGTAAGACAAAATTAAATTTTTGGTGCTATGTTAGGTTCAGAAAATGTTAAATGCAATGTTATTTGGGTTTGCTTAAAAGTAAAAATCTGTTGTTATATGATTATAAGCGATTTCTTGTATTAACACGAACAAATGATATCATTATTTCGCTCTAAAATGGTAACTTTAAAAAGCAGTCTAAAGTTAGAATATTTTGCTATAGACGAAATTTCCTTAGAATATTTTGCTATAGACGAAATTTCCTTTCGCCAAAAAGGTCGGCCAATGCACCCTCCTAGCTTAAATGCAGATTCGACTAGAAGTCGTGAGCGAGGACAATCTACGTTGTTAGGTTTTTAATTATGTAATTGACAATTCTGTAAACAAAGGGGAATTAATTGTAAATATTGTAAAAAGTCAAGAAGTAATATGCAATTATATGAAAATAAGTTTTTTAGGTCTAGGGTTCGAGTATGACAAAAGAAGGAAAATATGGCACATATTTTCACTAGACTGTCGCCATGGATTGGCTCGAGCGTAAAAAATAGAACCTCTGTTGCTCGACTGTCATCCTAACTTTGCTGTCGCTTGATCGTCATTGAGCTCTCGCTCGAGCAACAGTGTTGTCCGAGATATTTTTATTTCACAATTTAAATACTTTTTCCCCAGCCTATTACTTTTCTAACATACCTATAAATGCCAAAATACATCTGAACGTGATTTGAGAAGGTTGATCATTGAGAGAACTTCATCAGAGAGAATTCCTACATATTCATTCTTTCAACTTTCGTCCGTTAGATTATTTTGGTGAGAAAAAATGTCTTTTTTATAATCCAAATACGAAACTGTTCCTTCCTCTGCATCTGTCAGAGTTACTGAAGATCGATGGAAGTTGACTAGAGTTCCAGTCGGTGAAGAACTAGGTGTTCTTCATGATCCATAGGAGATAGACGATCTGTAAGGCTAGGAGTGATGTAGGGTAGCAGATTCTATGAGAGTTTTGAAAATTGCAGCTAAGGATTGGTGTAGAGGAGCACAATTTTCAAGTGAAAAAAGAACTTCAGTCCGGAGATCAGATAGTATGTGTCGTCATCTAGTTTGGTGGACTGTAAGTGTCTGAATCGTATTTGGATTAGCGTTCAAAATAGGTGGGCTCCACCTTCAACAACTGTTGCTGGTGTAGTCACACCCATTGATATCTCACTATGGACTAAAACGAATTTAGATGAGTGTAACTGTAACAGCAAAGGTCTTCATGTCATGTTCATGGCTGTGTCTGCTGAAGAATTTAGGAGAGTCTCGATGTGTGAAATTTTCAAGAAAGTTTGGGATATCTTAGAAACCACACACGAGAGAACTAAAAAGGTTAAAAATTCTAAATTGTAGCTGTTAACCACTAAGTTTGAAGAGATTAGAATGAAGGATGATGAATCGTTCGATGAGTTCTATGTGAAGTTAAATGACATAGTTAACTCTAGTTTTAACTTAAGTGAAAAGATCACCGAGTCCAAAATTGTTAAAAAAAGTCCTCAGATCTCTGCCTGAGAGGTTTAGACCTAAGGTTAATGCGATAGAAGAAAGTAAGGACTTAGACGCTGTTAAGATTGAATAACTCAGTTTAATCATATGAGCCAAATCCTTCAGAGAAAATGGAAAGGTCCTCATTTTAATCTGTTATTCAGTAATCCCCGTGGGTTTCATACTCTTGCAGACCACATGAAACTTTTTCAGATGTTTATGAGAATCTTCACCTATAAGACCATGAAAAGTTGGCAAAAAATGTAATAGCCCAAATTTAAGCTCAAATGTAGTAGCAACATCTAAATTAAGAAAAGTTATGCACAGAAGTTGTTGATTCAATGTAGGGGCAGCAAGCTCCTTCAAAGTCCTATTTTCGGCCATGATTTCGTCTCCTTCAAAATCAAAATCACTTGCAAATGAGATGTTGGGATTGTGATTGTTTTCTTCAAGATTCTGTCGAATGTCACTCCTTAACATGCGCAAGGTTCTTTATAATTACGGATCGTACTGCAAATCACCTTGATTAGAAGATCGAGTTGCGGGCATGAACAAATAGAATAAATTAAAAAGAAGTTAGAGTAAGAAAAACAAATAAAATTCTATGCTAAAATTCCTAAAAACGATAAAAGCCTAAAAATTCTAGAAAATTATAAATTTTTTTTTTCAAAAATGAAATAAATAAATAAATAAACACAAAAATAAATTAGCATCACTCCCCGACAACGACGCTAAAATTTGGTGTGTACTGTCGCAGGCACCCAAAAGTAATACATTCACCTCTAAAATTAATGTAGTAGTGGAAGTAATGGTCGATCCTATAAAGAGTATGTAATTCAATATTTTATGGTTCCTACAATAATTTGAGGGATTTTTGTATGCAAACAATTGTAAATAAAGAAATTAATAACAATGAAAATTAAATTAACGAAAATAATCAAAAGACTAACCTTGGTCTAAATCAATATCCACCTTTAGAACTTTACAATTGATCATCGATAACCACTGCTTTTTTTTTTTTTCCTTCGAAACTTTCTCCAGGAAAAAACTAATAATTATGAGTGAATTATTTTTACGTGGATATTAATTTTATAAAGAAAAAATCGTTAAACGGGCCCTAAAAATGCTTTCCGAAGTTCTGATTTCGACGTTGGATAAATTGCGTCAGATGTCACTAAACTTTCAGCAAATTCTCAATTGGGTCACTGAACTTTCAAATTTAACTACTTTGTCAAATTCGGGCACCTATTATCTTCAAACGGATGAAAATTGCTCAGTTGACAGTCACATTCTCATTGATTTTTCACGAAATCGCTAAGTGGTGTGCTGAAAACGAAAATGATACAATGAGGATTATGGCTATGATTTAGATTATGGATGTCAAGTGGCAAGAGCTGTTCGCTAGCTCATCTCGCCTTAGAGTTAAAAGTCATGAGAACGAGTCGAAATTACTTTTTTTCCGAGTGAGCCTTTGAGCACTTGCACGAACCAACTCGTCCGCTCACATTGGCTCATATAAGAGTACATGAATAGAAAAAGAATTAAAATTGAATTTTTAAAAGAAAAAAAAAAGGGTGGGCGAGCATGAGCCAACTCGTGCGGTGGTCCAAGCCGACTCGGTCCATTAACACCCCTACTTGAGATTAAAGGTAGAAAAATATATTTTTTTTTATTTTAAAACTTTTATGACATGGCGTATATTAATTTGACACGTCACACAGCGATTAGGTGGAAGATTCTTTGTGGTATGATTGTCAATTAAGTAATTTTACTGATAAATTAGTGAAATTTGAAACTAAAATTTAAGTTCAAAGATCCAATTGAAATTAAACTACCCAATTAGAATAAATTAAATTTTAGCGATCTAAATGAAATTTCGATGAAAAACGAGTGACTGTTGATTACACTTTCGGCATTTTCTTTTTATTTTTATTTTTTGTCTCTTTTAAGGTCCTAATGGAGACATAAACCTGTATCTTCTTTCTTAAAGAAGACAACAACACACTGCCTCTTTAAAATTCCAACACCATTTGTTGAGACAAGTGCATTGTCACGTGACCGGCATCCTCCTCTTTACTTGCTTGGCATTTGTTGTTGGATAGTTGACTATAAATCGGTCAAGAATCTGTTAATAAAAGAACTCTTGAAAATAAGAACAAGAATTCATCATGTAAGAAAAGGAAAACGCATCCCAGAAGGTTATGAACTGATTCATAAGACATCTTAAGAATTTGGTTGTCAATCAATTGATTGAAAAACAAAAGGGAAAAGAAAGAAAGAACCCGGAGAATAAATTTGGGAATCGATCGAAAAAGTTTCTTAAGAATACAATGCTTAATCAATTTAAAAGTAAAAATGAAAAAAAAAAATCGAGTAAAAGATCAAGATATCCATTTTTTGTGGGGTTTCTTCTAAAGAATGCGAGTGTTAGAGGGAGATGCTATAGAACAATCGAATGGTATTTTAAAGAGTGGAAGAAAAATGCTCAAATAGAATAAGTTATAGATTTTTTTTATTTTTGTTATATATGATTTACATAACTTTTGTGTCTAGAGAAACTCTAAAGAAAAAAGTTAATATCATGTAATTAAGAAAATGTTACAATAAACATTATGAAATCTTTCAGTATTTTTAATACGAAATACTTTTTGGTGCAGTTACATTATTTTATTTTGGATACCTTCCACTAGGGAATTTTTCGTATGTGTGAAATTCATGTCCTGGTTAATAGAAAAAATTATTTGATTGTTAAATGTTCATACGACACTCATGTGATATCAAAAATAATTTGAAGTAAGGGGATATGTGTCACGAGTGGAAAGAAATTTTATTCTATTCGAATTTTTGAATGAAAGTTGAAATCTCATTTTATTTGTTTGGAATAAAGAAAATAATTTTGAACATTTTTACTGTTTTATCCGATCATCAAATGAGGTCATCTGTCATTGACTTTTTAGCCCTGTTTAGCCCCTTTTATTCCATATTAAATTATAATTCATTTTTCTCTTTCTTCTAATTAATCAAATATTTTTTAATAAAATAATATTACACGTAAATTAAAAAAAAATCTTTTTTTTTTAACTACACATTTTTCAAAAAATTACTATTCCTTTCATTATGATGTAAAATGATGCGAGCCAAACGGGCTATTAATAAATTATTTCAGTTAACTGAGGATGTGTGTGTCACGGTTTTAAAAAGTTGGAAATATGGGTACCGCACTTAATGTTTGGGTACTCGTGGTGGAATTTACCCTTATAAATTTGGTGCTAATTGTTACTGCATCTTGGCATTCTTCAAAACAATGTGGTAATGATTGGGCTTTATTAGTGTGGCTTAAGTTCAGGTGGAAATTACATAAAAACGGGTGAATAAAGATTCATTTTCATACATCAGGGTTGAAATTTATTTATTCAATTTTCATGTTTTTATCATTTCAATTAAATATTATAAATTAATCTATATATACACCCCACACCCTATCTACCCATCCAAACCCTAAAATTAATTCACAAACCAAATTGTCCCTCCATTCTCTCTTCACGTTCACCGCCATCTACTGTCAACTCGTTGCCGCTGCAGCAACCCGCAAGATGATGGCGGACCTGGTGGCTGTGTTGATGGCGGTGATGGTGGAGGCGACGAGGACGACTGTGAGGTGATGACAATTTGTAGTTATTTTGGATATGACTTGTGATTGGCGGTGCATCGAGGTGGTGGCAACGACTGTGACAGCGGCGACGGTTGTGACAGTAGCGACGACGGTGGTCGTGGGTGGGATGAGATTGGGTCGGTATCTGTGACCAATTATTCGGTTGATTGTGATCAATAATTGGTTAATTTTTGACAAATAAATAATATGTAACCTAAAAATTGTGACTATGACTCACAATTTATTAAATTGTAATTGAGTTGTGACAAATAAAAATTTTGATTTTGTGATCGATAAATAATTTGTGACTTATGAAATTTTTGATTTGTGAGAAATAACATGTAACCTATAAAATTCTTGATTTGTGATTAAAAAAAAAAAAATTAAGCTGTGACCAATAATTTGATAAGTTAGAATCGATTTGCAATGAATAAATGAGTTGTGGCCATAAAATTTTCGATTAGTAACCGATAAATAATATGTGACCTATGGAATTTTGATTCGTGTTCGAGAAGTAATCTGTAACCTATAAATTTTTTGATTTGTCGAGAAAAAATTTGTGACCAATTAATTTGATAAATTGTGACCGAAAATTAATTTTTGATTAATTAAGTAGATAATTGTGACCAAATTGCATATAATTGTGTCCTTACTATATTTAATTGGTAAAATATATATTTAATA